>CM062248.1:25463145-25596243 GCA_031216285.1 Syzygium syzygioides | reverse complement strand
CATTCAAGCATTAATTCGCCATCATGTTTTTCCTTCATGATTTTATTAAAGAAAAAGGAAATATAATTCCTCCAAATATGGATCCTTGAGAAAAAGAAGCTAATGAAATATTGGTGTGCAAACCGAAAAAATCTTAAGACTGTTTTTACTTGGTTCCTAATAAGTTTTTCAAGGCTTGGGTCTTTTTGGTAATTATCCTGTTTTTTTTTTTCTGTTCTTTTGATTTTCAAAAAAAAAAACGAAATCCGATTGGTAAAGTGTGTTAATTTTTCTATTCCCCATAATGGAAAAGTGTGCAGGGAATAGATTTAGAATAGAAATAAAGAGTAAAAAAAAAACAATCTACTTCTTCGTTCCGAGGAATAATTTTTGAAATAAGTTCATTTTCTTTTCTTTTCTTTTTTCCTTCCTCCCTTCTTCCTCCTTTAGTTGGTCATCGAGCCTCGACAATGGTCAGCAACCAGTCGGCCCTAGCCATCCACCACGAGGTCAAACTCACCATGGTCGAGCAAGGTCACAAGGTTGAGCCTCATCGATGAGGCTTGCCCGAGGCGGGCCCTTGTCTTTGGCCAGTCGTCGGCCATCACCAAGGCCCCGTGAGAGGCTAGAGGAGGAAGAAGAAAAAAAAATTCAAAAAAATTTTAAAAATTCCACGTCGCAAAAATTTTATGGTGCAGCAAACTTTTTTTTTCTTTTTCTATTTCAAAAATAAAAATTTTATGCAATTAGCAAACGCATTATTTTGTTCAAAAACTCGTCTATGGAACATAATAGAAAAAACTATTTTCGAAAAAAAATTGCTCCCGACGACAGAATTTTACCAAACCCTCTTCACTAGATTAAAATAAAATATATGTTTTCATTCCAGTATGATAAGAAAAGCACTTAGCGAACACTGATTGGCTTCAGCGTAGTTGCAATTTACTGCCACACCAATATCATTTATATGTTATAGTCAAAAAACTGATTTGGCTAACCAACGAGATATATTATGATGTTCGAGTTAACAAATGCGCTTATGCATTAACTGAATCGATTAATTATAAACATGTGACAAGGTGATTTTGTTTTATTTTCAACAACATTAAGGGCGTGTCTAAATTATTCGTATTGCCCTATCATTTGCCAAATCTTTTCTTAGCGTTTGTATTATGAGTTTAATTTAACGTCGATCATATGTATTGTCTAGAAAACACAAATCTCAATATGTAAAATCAATTATATTCAATAACCATATTTTTTTTAGAACGGTGGCCATTTCGGACAGATGAGGACGTCCTCCGCAAAGGAAGGACGCGCCCATCGTCGTGGATCGGCAAAATCACGGGCTCCGCCATTGACCGGAGAGGCGGCAACGGCCGCCGCTGGGACACCCGAGAGCCTCTCCGGGAGGCAGAGCCTCATTCTCAAACCGATGACCGACTATTCAATAACCATTTAACGTTCAATATATGGTGTCATATACTTCTTCGATCTAAAATAAATGGCCTTTATTTTAATCAATATTTAAGACACTAGTTGATTATACCCAATATGATATAAGATAATATTATACAATCCTAGTTTGAAAAGAAAAACACTATTATACCAAGGAAATAAATTAACTGCGTTCCTCATTTTGACGGTGCAATAAATTATCTTTGCACATGAAAAAATGAATTGAGATGAATAATGCTAGAACAGGTTGTCTAAATATTACGGCATATATTTCGAAATCTTGTGGCCACAAAGGGCCATCGCTTGCACAATAGAGGATAGGGGATCGGTTCCCACCCTAAAATCAGAAAGTGGAATAGACATGGTTGATTTTTCTATCTGTGGAATAGGAAACTGACCCCATCTACTTAAAAATTGGCGGTATTTTTTTCTTTAAAATGTTTTATTTTCTTTCCCATGAACCGGAAACAGGACCAGTTATTCCCGATTTCATAAATTTTGAATCGGGATCCGTACCGACTCCTGTGCAAACCACCTAGATACAACCGGTTCGATTCCCGAATTGGGCCAGGACTGATGCACATCCCTAATATAGCGTGATCCACTATCTTCGCATTGTTCGTGACTTGATTAATGAACTAGTTATACGAGTCTCCCGATTTCTCCAAAATAACTCGTGTGGTCAAGGGCAGGCCGTTAATACTGTGCACAATCTCGATCAATCATGTTCTAATTATCCAAAGATGTTCGAGTTAACAAATGCGCTTAAGCATTAACTGAGTCGATTTAATACAAAAATGTGATAAGTAGAATTTTCAATTTTCCTGAACATTAAGGACATGTCTGAAATGATTTGTATTTCCCATTCTTTTGCCAATTTTTTTTCCTTTAGCATTTTGTATTTTGAGTTTAGTGTAACGTAGAACATGTGAATTCCGAACCACCTAAAAAATACAAACGTCAATGTGTCCTTGTTATCAATTTATCAAATACCTTTCCGATCTAAAACAGAGACATGGCGACCTACGTGTTTCTCGCACGGGATGAATACTGTTGTTCATTGGCTTCTCATGCAAATCCGAACGCCATCTTTTATAGCTAGAAAACAAAGCCAAAAAAATTGACCACTTGGGGACAGACTAGAAAACTAAGGCCGATTCTGTGGTCCTTGAGCGACAAATCTTCTTATACATTCTGTCGCAACTTGTCTTAAGAAGCAAAAAGCTCGAAAAGCTTTCAATCCATGGTCTAGGTTTGAAGTATATGATCTCATGATCTTACGTCTACAACCTCCAAAAGAACAATTCTTGCTCCATGCTCGGTGGGCATTTATCAAGGGACATCCCTTTTTAATAAGGACACCAACTTTTCCCTAGGACAAAATAAAATGACGCTATTGCCGAACTTCGAAAGGCAAATTACGAAGTTTAATGTACTTCGTTTAATTATGAATAATCAAAAGACTCCATCTTCAACCCCCGGAGAAATTCTAAAACAAGCAAAAAGAATTTCAATCCTTGACTTGTGCTTGAACTTGGGCAATTACTCCGAGTACTGAACCAGAAATCACAATGTGCTATGGCAGGCTTATCTACACTACTGTCGTTTTGATGCCAAATCGACAGAAAAGCTAATCTATCCAAGTGTCAACATGCACAATGACCATACTATGCGAAAGAAACTAGAACAGAGCGATCAGGGAGGCAAGTCAATCCGCACTTCAAATCTTTCATCAAAACGTCAAAGTTAGGGAAAACACCCAAATACGCAGCAGTCAGGAGTAACTGAACATCAAAGGCAACATTGAGCTCCATCGTTATAACAGAAACAAGATATTGGCCGCCAGAGCCATCTTTCAACCCCATTTGCATGGACTCTCACAGCCTGCAAAACAAAAAATTACGGTATCTTTTCAGGGATTCAATCAATGACACCAAGTCTACCCCAATCTAGGTCAACATGCAGGACAACCTAAGTGCATGAGTACAGGGAGTGCATATGTGTGTGCGTATGTTCACGTGTTTTGATCTGTACAGATAGGTGAGAGGGCGGTGGGTTTCATGCAGTCAGTGGTGGGCGCACGCACACAAAGAGAGAGAGAGAGAGAGAGAGAGAGAGAGAGAGAGAGAGAGAGATTTCCTTATATGGACAAACTTATAGCACAGAATCTGTGGCAACTCGTACCAACAGAAAGAATGAGTAGCCAAGAAATGGAAGGATTCAGAAAAAGCAAGCAGTCTAGTGAGCAGTGGCTTAGTGAAAACAAAATTGAGACACTATCACCAATCAAAGGGGAAAAGCAGCCAACAAGTTAAACTCTACTAAATAAAACTTCAAAGTAAAAGAACATAATAATGAAAAGAAGACACATACTAACCTTTATTAACCAACGGGGAGCACTTAGCATTTTCAATCATTATCTTCACGACCATAATCATAAATTATCTCGATCTACAAAAAGAGGATGGAGAAGAAAATAGTGGATCGGGAAGCTTAAGATATTTGCAGGACAGTCCACCACAATGTTGACAAAAATGCAGTGCTTACATCATCATTTACAATGCAAGATAGCTAATAAAGTCCCTCGGTAAAAAAGGGGAAGAAGCAAGAGAAGCGTCCAAAAGCATCACCAAGAGAGAAAATCATACTCTAGGCACTTCTTCAGAACTGACAAGTAACAAAAACTAGGCAGTATGCATTGTAAAATTTGAGCCGGAAGAGACGAGATGGTGCCACAGGGAAGATAAATTTAACAGTCTAGCAATTGAGCACAATATGCGCACTAAAATAAGATTAACTGACCAATCTGCATTTTAAAATCACCATCGAATGCACTAAAGAGCATATAGAACTGAAAAAAACTAAATACTATTCACGAACCCATCAAGATTTACAGACAAAGTTCTTCCACAGGTCAAATCATGGTAATGGTATGTCAATAAAAGAAAAGAGCATCGATGAGAGTGCAAAGCATACTGCATACATCCAGAAAATTGCAAACTGACTTGTACACAAATTGAGATCAACCCATGTATGCCCTCACTGCTCATACTGTCGACCTATGATGCATAGCACATATAGAGTGAACAAATAGATTTTCAATGAAATTACTAAGCATTGCCAACATCATTGAGCAGAATGCCAACTAAAGATGAAACGAACATTCTATTGTGAAGATCAAAATCATTAGAGGATTCATCCACATGGATAGCCACGTATCAATCACTTTGATTATCAAGAACACTTACGCCCGAAGGTGGTGTCGGGTTCCGAGTAAACTTGCTACCACCAGGAGCCCAAGGCACTGCAACAAGATGCATAAGTGAGTTGCGAGCCACATATAGGAATCAGGACGACACTCATTTCTCGAAAGGCAAAAGAACGACAGAAGAATGAAGGAAGTATAAAGATTTCACATCATTCCACCAATAAAAGAAGGCTAAGTTCAAGAGCCCAACCGTATGCTAGGCAGAAACCTAGATCAGAGAATATATATGTATATATATGACAGAATGTCTACACTCTGATCGGATCTATTCCAAATAATACATGCAATCTTCATCTCATAGATCACAACATTTCGAATGTCCAGCGATGACACCTTTCAAGCAGCTAAACAACCGGGCTTCAGCTCATTCAAAAGTTACAGCCCGGTATAGAATCTAGTAGTGCATCTAACCAGTACTTACCAATGTAAGGATCAGGGTGCCGCCACTTATTGTAGCTAGCTTCCGCATCAGCAATCAATCTGTCGATGGTATCAAGATCCTCCTGCGTATTTAAATAACAGCAAGCAAGCATTTTCACGTTTCTGTTATTACATTCATAAGCCACATTATCCTGTTACACTATTAAGCTCGAAACCAAAACAATGATCTGTTTAGGGAAAACCATTACCAAAATCAAAGCCATACATTAACTGTCCAGGCTACTGTTAGCAAACGAAAAGCAAGTGAATTTAACATCTTGAGCACCACAAATATGCAAAACTATTATTCCCGATGATGCCAGACGAAACAAGAAAGCATGGAAACTTATGAAGATAATAAGCAGGACAATCAGCCTAAATGGTGAACAGACAAAGTGCCACCCTTTCCCCTCCACTACGCCTCGCGTTTCATGCCATTTCAAATTCCAGTTTCCTACTTGAATCGAACGTAATCTCCTCGATCAGTAAACCCACAAAAATGAGAGTTCTCAACATAGCACCAAACTGAGTACATCGAAGCGGATCGTACCACATGTTTGTTGGATTCGAATCTCTCGCGCAAATCCGACGCCTGAAAACGCAGAGAAAAAACAATCCAATCATGACAATCAGCAGCCGAATGTTGAGAATCAGATCGAGCGATTGAGGAACTGCGAAACCCTAAGAGAGAGGGAGAGAGAGGAGTACGTCTTGGTAAAAGAGGTGGCGGTGCACGGCCCAGTTGAGAGTGTCCTTGAGGGCACGGCGGTAGAGGATGCGGACTCTCTCCTTCTGAGCCGCCCTCCGAGCCAGATACCCCGCCGTCGTCGCCGTCGCTGCCGCCGCCGCCGCCGCCGCGCTCATTCTTCTCCGTCTGGACGCTTCTCTGTCTCTCCCTCGCCCTCCGGTGATGAGGAGTTCGACTAGTCTTTTCCTCGCGGTTTTAGAGCTGCGTTAATTTTTTTTTTGGACATAATTTTTAGAGCTGCGTTAACTTAACCGGCTGTTTTGACCCAAAAAAAGAAAATTAATCGGGTATTACTTTTTTATATTTACTAAAAGTAGTAAAGCTTATCGCGAAAGTACAATTAAGTCTTACTATTATAATATTTAAATAATAAATCACGCCTTCATATAACAGCTTAAGCTTTTAAAACAGCTAGCAATTGTCCCACAAAAAAAAGTTAGAATATTTAAATAATAAATCACTTTTTTAAAGTTTTATGACTCAATTGCATTTTCACGATAAAAAATTTTTCTTGCCCCTGATACTGTTCACTCGGATAGTATATAGTTTTTTCTCCCCCCTGGGCCGCCTACTGCCCGGATGACTGACACATTACATAAAAAAGCGGGGCCGGCTTCTGGGAGCCAAGCTCCTCATATTAATACACCTAGCTTGGATTCCCCCATGGTGGAAGCTCTCCCTTCCCCTCCTTAAAAGGGTGACTATTTATCCGACTTGTTGGCTCCGTCTATTGATGCTTCCAATCTGGAAAGCACGCCCCCCGCGACTAAATCGACCAACCCGAAATTCAGAAAGCGGGATGGCACTAAAAAGCGGTAAGTGCCCCTCTCCTCAATCTATGTTTTTTGGCGTTTGAAATATTAGGGGACTTGTTCACCCTCTCAAACAGACTGAGATCAGACACATCATCAGATCTCACAATATCTCTTGTCTTAGCATTCTTGAGACAAAGGTCATACTGACACATTTTGGAGAAATCTCTTCTGGATTATTGCCGGGTTGGGCTTGGACGAATAACTATGTCCATTCCCCTCTTGGGAGAATTTGGATTGGGTGGAATCCCCAAGACGTGGAACTTGAAGTTCTAGCCAAATCCGCACAGGTCATCCATGGTCATGTCCGTTTTTTGGCACTGAATAAAACTTGTTTCTTCTCGGTTGTCTACGGTGAGCACACCTTCATTGCATGGCGATCCCTATGGGCTGATCTTATTAGTTCCGGTACTCCTTATGAAACTGAAGCCTAGTTGGTGGCCGGTGATTTTAATGCCATTCGGAATAACTTAGACATAATGGCCAGCACCAATACTTGGATTCTTGCTTTTGATGAGCTTGACTCTTGCTTAAACCATGCTGACTTGAGGACCTTCATTATGTTGGACACGAGTTTTCTTGGTCGACATCCTTTGGTGCAACTCGCAAACAAAGGAAGATAGAACGTGTTTTAATTAATAATCAATGGATCAACTCCTTCTCCTTCTCGGAAGCAACCTTCCTGGCCCCTAGTGTCTCGGATCATACCCCAATGATCATCAAAATTGCTCCTAAAGTTGTGTCCAGGAAGCCATTCAAATTTTTCAATTGTTGGATGTCTCACCCCTCCTTTCCAGCCATTGTCTCATAGGTTTGGGACTTACACTGTGTTGGCACATGAATGTATATTCTTTGTCGGAAACTTAAGCTCCTTAAAGGTCGCCTCAAGCAACTCAACAGGGCTTCTTTTTCAGATATAGCGAATCGTACTGCTCAGGCTAGGTCAGCACTGTGGCGTCCCAGGCACGCCCCTTCCTATATATCATTCTATTCTCACGATTATACGAGTTCGCACGTGGAAACATTTCTTTCTTCTTTTTTTTTTTTTTTTAAAACTTGAATTTATAACTAATAAAAAAAATGTAAAGATATCACTGGCACTAAACTTCAACATTTCTTTATTTATAAACATGGATGATACAAGGGTGAGTTCATACTAGGGAGGCTCTGTACAGTGTTACTCCCATCACTATGCTATCAACATAAGACTCACCATTTCATCTATCAAAAGTGTATCACCTATCACGTGACCCTATCCCAAAAAGTGTCGGTCACATGTCCCAAAAATGATCCTCCTCGTCCTCCACTATAGCTCACTCCACCCCACTAGAAGCATCATCATCCCCATCATCGGACACGTACGGTATGGGCCCTACCAGTCGCCCACCAACACGAGCATACACCGCCAAAAAACCTAACAATACAGATCCAACAGGGGGCCCAACATCTATAGTCAAAACTGAGATACATCGCACAAACACTATCCCAGAGACATCAGGAATCTCGAACTCTGACAAGTGTCCAGAGAAGTCGATCGGGGCACCATAGCTAACTGAAGAGGAGGCAGGTAGGATAGGCATAACTAAAGATCTGTAAGAAGTTGTCAACAACAACAGTGAGCTAAGCTCAACAAGTAAAATGTCTGTCAACCTATACCAAATAAGAATAGAATACATATCAACAGGCATAGGTATCATGGTCTTCTAGCTAGACTAACTAATCATAAAAATCATATTTTGTTGCGCTCATACTAGTAATCATCTCAGGTGTGATACTTTAACTCAGCAATCACATTCAACAACACGATTCAAACATACACACACAACTTTACTCTTGCTTAGGTATCATTATCCCACTCCAAGTCACATGCCCGGTGCGCTCGCCAGACACGCAAGAAGGAAAACTCCCGTCTAGCGGGATTCGGTGCGCACTCCGATCCGCTGCGGTGTACGCCGGAATTTTCAACGGCCCGCGCAGGCTTCGTGATCCACTGACCACGGCATCCCAATCAAACTCCCGGGGCATCTAGGGCATTCTCATCCTAGGCATCGTAGTCTGCTGACCACGGCATCCCGCATTCCCTACGGCTCCTCGGGGCATCGTCGGTTCACTAACCGACGGCATTTAATAACCCAGCAATCCCACGCATACAAATCATTTCATGCAGTACACAATTCATCAACAACAATCATCCTTTCTCAATATCACATAATTCGTAGTTTACCACTTTAGTAGGACATATTCTAAGTCGCATTCGCGGTCTCGTTCATTAAAGCACTGCTTTGACTAGTCGTCAACAACACATCCCACGACACGTGGCTAACCACATCAAGGTCTAGCATAACTCATTGGAAAGATTAGAGTTAATACATTTTGTCTCCAGAAGATATCAAATTGAGATTCTAACAATTTCATGTGGAAAATAGTAATTCTTTATAAATTGGTAAAACTGGGCAGTCCTGCACCCGTTTTAAAATCAGACTTAAATAAATATTTAATGAACTTTAAAAATTCTAAATTTTGGATATGACACCGAAGACACCTTGATAAACATTTTTCATGAAGAACTCAAAGTCTAATTATGTCTTTAAATGTCTCGTTCGGGAGCTTAAATTCAGACTAAAAACTGTTCATCAAAACAGAATCCTTGCCTCTCAAAATGATTTCATTTCGGTATTCAAATCATCTCCAGAAATTCTAAAATTTAAATATGTTGTAGATAAAGATGTCCTCAAGAACTTCTGTGAAGAACGTTTGTTCAGAATCATTCTAGAAAATTTTATAAAAATTAAAGAATGTGGAAAGGTCACTGAAACAGAGTACCAGGGCAGTCAAGCACGTATTAGAGATTTGGTGTTAGTGCCACCCAAAACAACTCCAAAAATTATGAAATTAAAATATGTTATAGTTCCAGATGTTTTGAACAACTTTCATGAAGGAAGTCTTGCAAAATTCCAACCACAGAAATCTCTACAAAATTGAAAAGCAGTAAAGGTCCACTGGAAACCGAATCTGGAAATCACAACTCAAGTCCAAGAATTGTCCATGACATAATCTACACGAATTTGGTGTTCAAAAACACCCAAACCAGCAGCTGATCTCTATCACCACCATCCATTTCCATCAATAATCTAAAGCCATACTAATATGCAACCCATTCTGATCTATTATAGGGAGGCGAAATTTCACTTGCCTTAACGGTTGAATACGGCGCGGCACGGTTCGGAAATGGAAAGGGGACCACAGAAAATTCTTCTCAAGCCTTTCGTTGCACCTCAAGCCCACGGTGAGAAGGAACTTGGCGGCGTGAAGGTCTGGAAACGGCTCACCAGGATGGACAGCAAGCTAGAGGCGTCGGCAATGAACTTGCTTCAGAACATAAGAAAACCAACGGAGGCTTGGGGAAGAAGAAGGGTAGGTCGGCAAAGATGAAGAAAAATCAGAGGATTGGGGGCTTAGCTGGATGATTCTCCTTTGCCGGTTGACTGAGGAAGAGCAGAATTTTGTTGACTGAATAAAGGAAATGGGACAGCTGGGCGGTGGGGCAGTAAATGGCGTGGAAAAAATGGAAAGCAAATAAAAGAGTGGGCTGATCATGTTGCATGAAGTCGGTGGAAGAGGAAATATTGGGCAAGAATTCAACTTGGGTGAATAACGTGACTAAAGTTCATAGTGTAAATAAAGGACATGATAAGGTCATGATAGTTGATTCGTAGATCAACGTTAACGAATAAAATGACAGATAATTGTAGGATGGTCCTGCGGTGGTTGACAAAGTGACGATACGGTGATTTCGTAATCACGTCCGTGTCCTCCGAAGTTGATGCTTCCATAGCTCGTCGTCGATTATTTAATTCCCACGAAACGTTCCATTACGTACGCTCGTTAAACTAGCTAATGGAATTTTGGGATGCCACAAGCACTCATCGCTACACAGGATGCCCTCACCTTAGACCCTCTTAATTTGGGGTTAGCAATTTTGGAAAAGGAGCAACTTCAATGCTTCTCGACTCTCCAACTTCAGGAAGAGTCCTTCTTCAGACAAACATCCCGTATCAGGTGGCTGAATGATGAAGATAGAAACACAAAATATTTCCATCATTTTGTTAAAAAATGGCAACTACAGAACTGAATCCTCTCAGTTGCTGATGATGATGGTGTAATCCTCCCTGAATCTAACTTGGTCCACAATCATATCGTTTCACATTTTGAGACCTTATTCAAGGTTAGCCCCGACACCTCTTACCCTGCCGTGGAAGAGATCATGCCTATGATTGAGCGGGCCCTTAATGATGAGCAAGTTCTCTTTCTCTCTCGGGAGGTCACGGACACGGAAATTAAAGACCTCTATGTTCTCATTAGCAAAAGGTAAGGCCCCTGGCCGTGATGGTTGTAATGTTGATTTCTTCATCTCGTCTTGGGATGTGGTTAGTCCCTCGGTCATCTTGGCTGTCAAGGACTTCTTTCGCTCTTCCTCATTGCCAAAGCATACCAACACCACCATTCTCACTCTTGTCCCGAAGATACCTAATGCATCGGCAATGAGTGATGTCCGACCAATTGCTTGTTGTAATACGATCTATAAATGTATTACAAAGATATTGGCTAATAGGATCGCGTCTGTATTGCCCTCCATCATTGGTACTTCCCAAAATGCTTTTGTTAGAGGTCGAAGGATAGGAGACAATATCCTTCTTGCCCAAGAGCTTTTTGTTGGGTTTCACCATAACCTATATCTTCCTAAGTGTGCCATCAAGGTAGATTTCCAGAAAGCTTATGATGCGGTTGACTGGATATTTTTGGAAAAGGTCTTGCAATCCTTTGCCTTTCCACAAAAGTTCATTCGGCTCATTATGGAGTGTGTTACCTCCCCCAAATTTTCTGTGGCCATCAATGGGGATCTTCATGGGTTCTTTGCAAGTGGAAGAGGTATCCGTCAAGGTGACCCTTTATCCCCGTACCTCTTCACCCTTGTGATGGAAGTGTTCTCTGGGATACTCAATTCTAAGGCACGACACCCAAGCTTCAAATTCTTCTGGAGATGCAAGCCTTCCTCTCTTACACACCTATTCTTTGCTGATGATGTGCTGCTATTTGTTGAGGCAAATCAGCTGTTAGCAACTCTTATGAAGGAAGGCCAGGAATTATTTTCGGCTTGATCTGGACTTATACTGAATGCCAACAAAAGTGAGATTTTTTTCTCAAGTGGATCCAACAAGATTCGATCCCAAATTCAGCACATTTTCGGCTTCAATGAAGGTACCCTCCCCTTTAGATATCTTGGTGTACCTATCATTGCGACTAGACTAAGCAAGACTGATTGTATTGCCATAGTAAACTCTATTACTGCTCGAGCTCGATCTTGGTCGCAAAGCTTCCTATCTTTTGCTGGTAGGTTACAACTTATTAAATCGGTCCTTCATGCTATCCAAGTTTATTGGGCTTTTGTCTTCTCCCTTCCCCGTTCAGTGCTATCAAAGATTGAAATGATTTTAAGACAATTCTTATGAAGAGGCCCGGACTTGGGAACTAGAGGGGCTAAAGTGCCATGGAGTGTTGTGTGCCTCCCTAAAGACGAAGGAGAATTGGGCATTCGTCGGCTCCTTGACTGCAATTGTGCAGCCTTACTCAAACACATTTGGAACCTTTTCACAGACAAGGAATCGCTTTGGTGTAAATTGATTCATTCCATTTTTCTGAAAAACAAGAACTTCTGGGTCGCACCTAAACCAACTATTTGCTCTTGGGCTTGGAAAAAGCTTCTTGACCTCCGCCAAGATTTCTAGCTTCACCTTTTTTGGCGCCTTGGCAATGGAGCTAACACGTCCTTTTGGTTTGATCATCGGCACACTAGGGACCCTCTTTATAAACTTTTCTCTGACAGGGATATTTACCGATCAGGAATCCCAAGAAAGTCCTCTGTGAGAGAATTCTACTCGTCAGTATGGCATCAATCCCTAGTTTTGGATATGCTCCACTCCTGGCCACTTGGTTTATCCCTAAATGAGGATGAAATTGACCATCTAACTTGGACGGGACATCCCTCAGGTATTTTCTCCTCATCCAGGGCGTGGGAATTAATTAGAAACAAGGGATAGGAAGTCACCTGAAGCTCTTTCATCTGGGATTCTTCCATTTCACCCAGATATGGCTTTCTATTGTGGCTTACCATGCTCAATAGGCTACCCACGCAGGTACTTTTATTAAGCTATCATAGGATTGCGGAAGGGATTTGTGCATTTTGCCATTGTAGACTGGACTCCATTGACCACTTATTCTGTGGCAGTAACCTCACGGGCTCCATTGCCCTCTCCTGGGCATCCAAGTGCGGCCTCTCCTGGTGCAATAGACCATGGCAAGACAATCTTCGTTGGGCCATCCGTTTTATTGGGGGTAATACTTTTCACCATCGCATCGCTCGATTTTCCTTTAGTGCACTTTGCCACATCATTTGGTCAAAAAGGAACCACATCCTCTTCAGGAACAAGAATCTTTTCTTGCCGGCCATTCGTAACCACCTTGCAAAGGTCACAAGAGATATAGGGCTATCCTTTAAGCTCGTGGAAGACACTCCCCATAACCGGAGAATACAAAATAACTGGGGCATCTCAACAATAATCTTTGAGTATCTTCCTTTTTAGATTGTATATAGCTGTTGTTTTCCCTTAGCCACTGTTTTGGCTATCCTTTGCTCCACTCTGATCGCTTATAGCTTTGAATAGTCGCACACCTTCTACACGTTGGAACACCATTGGTGTCCCATTGGGTATGAGGTTTTTGTATACGACTAACCCTTACTTGTAAGTGGTGTGTCAAAAAGTTAATATATATCTTACCTTACAAAAAAAATTGCATTTTCACGATAAGTTTTAAGACTTTTAGTGAACATATCCTATTTTTTATTTCACGAAATAATGATACAAATAGTCCCTGAAGTTTAGCTCAATATATAATATGGTCCATGAATTTATATTTTATTCAATGTAATCCATGAGCTTTAACTTAATATTCAATATGATTTTCAAACTTTTAATTTATTCAATATGATCTATGGACTTTTGGTACATATTCAATGTAGTCCCTAAATTTCACGGAGCATATTACAAATTGGATTAAAGTTAATAGACTGTTTGTATCATTTTCTCACTTATATTTAATTATTATCTTCTCCTTATTTTTTGTAAAATAATTGATGATTTTTTTTCTTTTCCCTATAACTATCTCTACGACCAGTGTGATGCGTGAAACGGTTAAAGAAAATAATTTGCAAATAAATTTAAAGTAAAAAAAGTTCCATTTTATAAAATTTATGAGGAGAAAAAAACATTAGTTCCGTATATAATTGACATTTTTCGCCATCTTCTCTTGTCATATCTAATTACTTTTATGTGCTAGAAATTTGAGTATAATTGCTTCTATGTATGAAATGTATGTATTATCTCTAAATTCTTTTCTTGGGATCTCTCCCTCCTCATTCGCTAAATTAGGCATCGGTCCTCTTGTGCCCGAGCCCGAGAGGCTTCTTTTGCTTTATGATACGTAGCTAGGTCTAACTTTCGAGAATTGGGTGCTCCTTGTGATTTCATCGTGGAGAAATCACAATCCTGAGGTGACGACACGTGTCCGAGGGGGGCCCACTTGTCAGGATGGTTCCATAGTGGAATCACTCCCACGGTGGCATAGATGAGAAAATTTTTGAATAGAATCAAGTGCCCTCTCTCTCCACTCTTTCTCTCTTTCGCGCTCCCCATCCAGATCTCTACACTTCATTTCCCTCACGCAGCGTCGACGCCGACGCTGACGCTACCTCTAACAAGAGACGTCCTAGCCTCCACCTCTGCCCTAGCCTCAGACACCAACGCCGACAACGCCTCCGATGAGCAAGGCCTGCTGCTGCCCACGAGGGACGTCTATCGCCTTCCATGAGCCATCGCCTCCCACAAGCGAGGTCTGCTGCCTCCAACGAGTGCAGTCCGTCTCCTCGTGCTGACGCTGCCTTCGACGAGCGGCACCCTTTCCTACGCCTTAGCCCTAGCCTCTAATGCCAACGCCAATGACGCCTCTGATGTGCGAGGTTTGCCACTACTCACGAGCGATGTCTGTCGCCTCCCACGAGCGAGGTCCATTGCTTTCGACGAGCGAGGTCCATCCTCTCGCGCCAGCCTATGCCACCTTCAACAAGCGACACCTTAACCTCCGATGCCGATGCTAACGACACCTCCGATGAGCAACGCCCTAACCTCCGACGCCGATGCTAACGACATCTCTAACGGGCTCGGATTTTTCCACGGTGAAATCACAAGAGGCACCGAATATTTTCTCAACAAATAGTTCTGTTTTCTTGAGGGAGCCAACCAGATTCGCACAAACCGAAATCCGAAGTCCGAGTGTTCTTTTGCTTACCTTCGCATCGCTTGATAAGCCATTGCCTAATTTGAGAGCTAAGGTCTTATCAACGAGTGTATTCACGATCCATAAGGCATGACACTCTCCGCTTTTGTTGTTTTTCCCCCCTTTCTCTCGATCTCTCTTGCTCTTTCTCTGCTTATGTCTCTTTTGACTTCCTGTTTTGGTCCCTAAAATTTGGTGAGAATTGTTAGATTCTTTGTCTATGACCAGCTATTCTGCTTAAAACAAGTGCATTCATAATTATGCTGGTAGCTGGTACTCTATCATTTATTGTGGTTTTTGCAGATGATGATTTAGAAGTGGGCAAATCTACAATGTGCCTGGAGGACTAGTTAAGATCACTAGGATTTATCAATGGAAATGATGGTTCTTGGCTTTTCTCGATCACTATTTTAAGGAGGGCACACTTCGGATGTGCTTCAATTGCCCCAGAGGATGCTCTATTGGATCTCTCTTTCAAAAGAGAGGAAGGAAGCAATGTGGGTGTGAAGTGGCTGTCAATTTTTTTATGGTGTTGTAGCTTTAGAGCTCTGTTGTCCTATGCATGGTTGTAGTGGTGGCCATAGAAGTGATTGAGTGATCTTTTAGTGTGTCATACTTTTAGAAAATGCTATGTGCAAGGATTTGGCATTGTGCTGCACGATGCCAAGTAATCAATTTTGTTTTTTAGAATGAAGGATTAGAAGCTGTTAAGTGCATATAGACAGATATTATAAATCAGCTTATATCTGTTTTAACTACTATAGTTTTTGGAAATATAGCACATCTTAAAAGCTAGAAGCGAGGGTTAAAAAGTCCTCTTAAACACCTTTGAAGACTTCAATTTTATTTTACCTTTTGGTTTTGCATGTTGGCCGTAAGAAACTACAAAAATGATGATCATCTTGTTTTGGTTCCTTGATTAACATGCTGGTCTCTGAATCTATAGATGAATTCTCATGCACCTGGTTATAGATTGATTGTGGTTCTGGGGCTATTTCTATCCCTACATGCAAATGAAGTTTTCTTTTTTTGGTATCTAGTACAAAAGATAAGCTACATTATGTTTAGTGGTGCGGGTGTGTTGAGGTTGTTCTATTTTGTGTTTGCCTCAGAAATCTGAGGAAGAATGGTTTTTCTAAATTCCGCTCTTATTGGGTTCCTTTGCCTAATGTAGAGTTGAAGTGTATTGCTTGGTAGGTGTTTGTTTACCTGTGATTTGAGGTTGAGCTTGGATTTACAAATTACAAAATAGGTGGATTTGAGGTTGAGCTTGGATTTGCCTAGGCGTTGACACCCACCTAGCCAACGCCGATGTTGCCTCTGACGAGCAAGGTTCGCCACTGCCCACGACCGAAGTCCATCGCCTCCCACAAGCCGTCGCCTCCCACGAGCGAGCTATATTTCAGATCGTGATGTCTTTTTTCCTCAGGTATATTTTCATTCACTACATTTAGTTGACATGAGCATGCTTGTCGAAGGGCTTCTCGCTAATACAGGTTGGGATGAGCTTGTTTGTGTTTGGCAACATGGGACTAACCCTAGAGCTCCTTGAATTAGGATAAAAAATTTCATTTTTTGGGGTCCCCTCATTGTGCTGTGTCAACTTAGGATCAGGATTCTGAATGGCAAAATTTGAAAGTGTAATTGTCATTCTACGATTGATCTTGGTAAATGACTCGTAAATAATTAGACTATAAATTAAATTCAATAAAGAAGGGAAAATTTCTATTTGCATTATCAAAATGGTAATTTTGCGCTTGTTAGGTTCACCTTGTATGATATAGCATCAGTGATGGTTCTCCTATGTTTGTTTATTGCTATGATTATTTAAACTAAGCTTTCTAGTCTTATTATAAGGATCTAGTTGTTGTTGATGTAGTGAAACTTGTGTCTCAATTATAAATTTTCCGTGTTGCTTGGTTTGATCAGGGAAAGACCATGTAGTTGCCTCTTCTTTGTCATGCAAGGATGAGGTTGACTTTCAATATTATCAGTTCCTTTGTTTGGTTAGTGCAGCATTCTTTGATACTTCTCACTTTATGGTCACTCTTTCTAACTTGTTTATCACCTGTTCCGGGAGTGGGAGTTCCAACTTCTTTGCCAAAATAGTTATGGTGCTTGTCTCAAAACATCATTTTTTGTTAATTGTGTTTTCTGAGCATTTGAAATGATTTGAAAGTGTCATTTTAATGCCTCTCTCTGAGGTGCATATTGTCCAATCAAATAAAAGAAGTATTTTGTTAGTGTGTGAAAGATCGTGAGTTAGTATAGAGTAGATGTCTCGACATTCTTGTCAATAACTCAGCATGGACTGAGCTGCTGATAACTAGTACTTATTTGTACTTTCTTAATGTCGAATGGGTTGATATTTGCCTCCTCACCCTGTGTTTGAAGAAATGCTTATGCCAAATCTATTGAGTGTTTGAGGTTTTAAAGTTGCTAGATCGAATGGACCGAATGGATAGGGTAGTGCTAGTATAGCTCGATACGTCCCAATTAATGGCATGCTATACTTTATTTGGTGGCTTCAGAATGAATGGTGTACTGCGGCTAGAATTTTTTTTGGGGGGGGGGGTGTATATTCATATGTGGTGATTGCCATGATTAGCCCGCCAGGTATTCGTTAAAATTCCCTAGAGAAAATTGAGTTGAATATCTCACTGGATAACCATCTTTTGTGAATGTGTACTAGAGATGACGGCAATATATTAGAGATGATGTGGAGAGGACCTTGAACGAGAGAACTGATTCTGTACCTGCATTGCTGTTGCATAGGGTCTTGCTTCATTCGTGGTTGAACAAAATTTGTGAGAGTTTGTGAATGTGTACTAGAGATGACGACAATATATTAGAGATGATGTGGAGAGGACCTTCAACGAGCGGACTGATTCTGTACCTGTACTGCTATTGCATAGGGTCCTGTTTCATTCGTGGTTGAACAAAATTTGTGAGAGGGCTTGTCCTACTTTATGGTTGCGTTTGGTTCAGCTTTGGAAAGGGGCTTTTGGCCTTGAAAGCCCCTTCCCAAAATGCTGAACCATTTGGTTCAACTTTCCGAGTCCGAAAAGCCGAAAACTAGCATTTTGAATGCTAAAGCCTTTTTTTCTCTTCCCAAACTGCCCTCACTCAAATTTCAATATTTCGATTTTGCCCCTATTACTGTTCATTTTCTTCATTGCGAGGGTGGCCAACGAAGGGCCTGCGAGGGGCCGGTGAGGTCGCACGACCTAGGCGACGGTCACCTGGGTCGCGCAACCTCAAGCGACGGCTACCTGGGTCGCGACCCAGGCGATGGTGCCTGGGCGGTCGCCTGACCCCAGGTGGCCTTCGCCTGGGTTGGGCGACCTCGCCGGCCCCTTGCCGGCCAGATCCGCTCTTGCCAGCCCCTCACCAGCCCTTCGCCGGCCAAATCCACCCTCGTCGATCACATTTTGATGAAGAAGATAAACAATAACAAAGGGCAAAACAGGAATATTAAAAATAAAAATTGCCAAAGCCCTTTGCAAAAAAAAATTTGCCAAACATTACTTAGGCTAAAATAGCTTCACAAAATATTTTTTTTACTAAACGCCACTTGCATTTTCCCAAGTAGCTTTCACCTAAAGGTATTTGCATTCCCCCAAATAGCATTTGAAAAGCCAAACCAAACGAACCATATATTGGTGTGTGATGATGTACCGCTAGTTTGGTGCATTAACTAGACTCTATATCTAATTGTGAATCGCATTGAAACACAATTTTTTCTGTTTGAGCAATTCATGGTAGTTTTGTCCGGAGAATTCTATGGTCTCTTAATGAAAATGCATCCTCACTTGAGTGCGTATGCTTGAAAAATTCCTTGTTTTACCTGGTCATCCATCAAAACACTTGGGTAAGAATAGTCCTCCTTACTTTTTTGGAATATGATTTCCACTTTTTAAATTAGGAAGTTGTTTTCCTTAGTTTTGAACTTGGTAGTATTGCATGAACTGTCACTCACTGTTGAGTGTTTGAGCTCCTTAGAATGAATGGTAGTGCATCACATTTCAGCCCCTTGCATTAAATCGATGTCACCTGCGAATCGATGTCACACTTCATGCTCATTTTATCATCATGGCAGTTTTTTCGGATATTGTCATCTCTAACTTTACATATATGGCAGTGGCTTGCTCATATACATAAATTTTCCATGGATGACAACCTCCATTTGAAAAAAAAAAAAAGCTCAACTATGTTGCATATATGCACCGTGCATGCGTAGTTTCTACATTGTAGTTTTTGATGTCTTTTCTGATAATGAACTCCACATTCTAGTTTTTTGGGCATATACATGAGTATGGACATCTATAGCAATTGATATACATCTATTTCTCGTCAAGTAAGGTCATTACTGAACTTAAACCTATTGGAATTATCTTTCAAGCTTACTGGTCGGGACTGTTTTGGTGTCATTTTAATCCCAATTTGGTATCAATTTGGGTGCAAATTTATCGAATGGCTAAATCAGAGGTAATTTTTTACTCATACTATGTGAAATATATTTTTCTTAAACCACCGCGTTGATAACTTTTTGTTCTTTTAGTTGTAGCATGAAACTTCCCATCTTGCACACATAATGCGTGATATGGAAAAAGATTATGAGTTTGCAATAGGAATTGTTTTTCCAAATAAAATTGAAGCATACCATAAGTATGTGGCCTAGCAATCGGCAAAGGATTTGGGGTGAGAAAGGGTAACATGTTTAAAAATGGTAAAGAAGAATTAACTCGACGGATTTTTGTGTGCAATTGTGAGGGGCATTTGGTCAGCTCATCTAATCAAGAAAAGAAATTTGAGAGGAATGAAGTTAGATGTGGCTATCTTGCTTGTATCAAATTTAAGGTTAACAATGGTGTCTATGAAGTCATGAAGCATATTTCTGAGCATAATCATGCATTTATTTTGGATGATCAAAAGCATTTGATTAGATGTGGAAGAATCATGTCTGATACTTCTAAGAGTGTCTTAGTTGATATGAGAAAAGCGAGCATTAGAGGGACTACGATGCATAAGTTTTTAGAAACTGAATCAGGAGGAAGCAAAAACTTGGGTTTTAACTTGCATGATTGTCAAAATTATTTGCAAACGAAAAAATCCAATGGTATAAGTTGGGGAGATAGTCAAAGTGTTCTAAATTATTTTCATCTCATGCAAATGCAAAAGCCAATGTTTTCATACGTTGTACAGGTAGATCAAGATGGTAGATTGACAAATTTATTTTAGAGAGATATCATGTCGAAATTTGATTATGACTACTTTAGTGATGTGCTAGTAGTTGATACCATGTATCGTACCAACAAATATAACATGATATGTGCACCATTTGTTGGGATTAATCACCATTGGAAGAATGTTTTGTTCGATTGTGCATTTTTGTTGGACAAAACTACCGTATCATTTATATGGTTATTTGAGGCTTTTTTGAAGTTTATAGGAAATAAGGCTCTGAAAACCATATCCACTGATCAAGACCAAGCCATGGCAAAAGTGTGATATTTTGAAAATTCAACCTATTTTGGTGATAAACGCTCTATTAGTTAATTCTCTTCATGACCTAATCACTTAGGGAATATTAATCAAAGGAGAAAGGCTATTGAGGCATTTACTTCTACCAGCCGCCCGTTAGTTTGAGATGTATTGTAGCTTCGATTGAATGATTTTAGCCACTAATTATGATCCAATTTTGAGCGTTGAATGTTCAAGGGTTTCACAATTGATTCATAGGACGTCGCCTCACAATTTTACAAGTTTGCCTTTGAAAATCTCAAATTCAAATAAGGATCAAAGAATTGGGAATTTGACATGAGAAACGGAAATGGACCGGGCAAGAGCCCATTGGGCCTCACGCCCAAGGGGGCCAGCTAACAAGGCCCAATAAAAATAAGTTGGCCTGTAATCGGCATATAGGCCAAGGACAACGTGGTAATTTTGGGGGACAAAATTAAGAAAATTATAAAAATGCCATTGTGGACAAGTGTCAACCAAAGAAGAATTTTGGGGGATATTTTTGTGGGATGATCACGTTGACTCTCGCTCTCCCTCTCCTTCGGCTGACCACCTCACCATCGACTCCCCACCAAACTCCATCACTTCTTCTTCTTCTTCTTCTTCATTCTCGACTTCTCCATTTTACTGCTCACCGCCGGTCCATTCTTGCCGGAAATAGCCACTGCCGTGCGCTGCTCTTCCTCGCCAATGACCCATTGCCATCTCAGCTCTGTTTTTGGCCGAGCAGCTTTGCCCCAGCTAAGCCATAGCCACCCGTTGCCGATCAGCCCCAAGTCGCGTGCAACTTGCGCCGCTTGTCACCGCCACTCGTCCGCCACTGTCCAGGACGCCAAGCCACCACCACCAGCTGTCGTTCCATGCTTAGAATAGCCCCTAAGTTGTCGTCGAACAACCACTAGCAGCCACTCCTCCATCTCGTCCGTCTATCACCGTCCGTCGCTCACCTTGCCCAAGCCGAGGCCACCACGGATAGCCCGTGTCGTCACCATCGTCCTCGCATTGTCACTGTCATTAGACATGTAAGTTAATCCCTAATCCCTTGTTTAGGGTGTTAAACTTGCTTAGGATAATTTAGATTAGTTTAATAATTATTTAAGTGCGATTAGGGAATAAGTTATCGATGGATTAATGGATAATCTTTGGCGATAAGTTATCAGCGGATGATAGGTTATCAATTGATACAATGATAGGTTATCGATGAATGGTCGATAGGTTATTGGTGATTTTAGCGATCGGTTATCGAGAATTGTTTGATAAGTTATTATTGATTGAGTGATAGGCTATCACTATTTACGTGATAAGCTATTGGTGTGTGTATGATAAGTTATCGCTAATTTAGTGATAAGTTATCAATTATTTTATTATTAATGTTTCTTTTATTAAATAAATTAATTTTTGGAATTTAATATTAATATTTTATTATTAAATAAATTAATTTACGAAAATTAAATATTAATATTTTCAAATAATATTTTTATATATATTCCGAATTTTGATTGTTTTATGCTCAAATTGTGATTCCAATATTGGTAATCACTGTATAAATTAGCTTATATAGCTAAATGATTTGAATGAGCATTTTCAAGATAAGATTATGAACCTTTGAAAATAAATTATTTTATAGTTGTGGGCAAGAAATGATTTCGATACCTCAAGAAGGAAAGTATGTTTTGAAATGATGTTTTTACGAAATCGAGCGACTGTTTGCATATGTGATCACGTGAAATTGTGGTGTGGCGTTGTTATGAGCACGATCCATGTTTGCATTGGCTAACTAAAAAGATAAGAATTGGCTTGAATGCTTGAATGCTCGTGTGGTCACATGTCGGAGTCGTCTTGCTGTAAATCGCTTGATGTTGCTTGATATATCGAGGTTTTGCTATAGATCGCTTGACAATACTCGATTTGTCGGATGCTTGGAGATTATCTGGATTACCGATACTCCGGATACTAAGTCGCAGCCGAGGCCAAATTCGATGCTCCTTACAAAATACCATCTTACTGTAAATCGTTTGATATTGTTGTATTGGAATGCCGTCTTACTGTAGATCGTTTGACGTTGCCGTGCTCGATAGAGCGGGACGATGTCCGGTCATGCCGGAAGACTACCATCTTGCTACAAATCGCTTAATTTGTAGTGGCTCAAAGAGGTCGTAATAAATGGAACACGCATGTTTGCATAGTTCTTAATTATGGAGTGAAAATTGCTAGGCATGGTATAGGACATGCCCAAGTGGGTTTTACCTTATAATTGAGACACACACGTGTATGGATGCATGATGCATGGGAAATCTCGATAAGTGTTCCAAGTATGTGTTATGCTTGATGCATTGTTGTGACACTTGATAACCTATGTCACGTATCATGTGTGTGCTAAAGCGAGATAAGGTTGCCTGTGATTGCTCATCGACTTGCTAGTGATCAGTTTATTAGGTGTGACCGCGTAGCTAGGAACCCCAAGGCCAGTTGGCCTCCTAAGCGGGGCTTAGGCTGTTAACTTATTGAGATTCCTTCTCATTTGTTGTTGTTAAACCTCTTTCAGTACCTTAGCATGTCGATGCACCCGGTACGGTTCAGAGTCTCTCAGGATATGGATACCGTTATTTACATGCATGTGTTTCCCGACAAATCGTACATTTTTTAGCGCCACCAGACGACAATTTGGGTGGATGAGGGACTGCCTTATTGGGTCACCCATCGGTTCTAGGCCTGGTTTGTTAGGGATGGTGAGAATTTGTTTGGGCCTCTCAGAGGTTTCGACGGTCCTCCGAAGGAGGGTCCTGGGCACGAGATATGGGACCCTATGGATGTTGACCCACCTGACGGGTCAATAGAGAATCATGAGCCCGAGCCCTATCCCGCTCCCAAGTACCCATCAGATTTTGAGCCGTCGGAGCATGATCCTAACTCGCCTTACATCGACTCATCAACCCTCTACATGGATAGCCCATGAGTGATCTGTCTTGAAGCTGACTTTTTGACTGACATGCTGTGGATGTAGTAGATTGACCTCCAGCCTGGTATCTTTTTGTAGGCTTGTGTGGAAATGCCTGAATGGGACTTGTAAGAAAATGTTTCCTGGGGATTAATGAAGTAAATACTAAAATGGTGTTTTGGTTTGACTGTTGTGAGCTGTTTTCCTATTTATCCCTTTTAATTGTTGTTGTCTAGGTGATTGTTGTTATAGCTTTCGCATGTGTAATTAAAAGATGAAATAAAGAGTCGGCGACGAGTCTTGAAATGTCGCGTCTCAACGACCATAGCGGGATATTGCGCGCTCGTAGGATTCGGGGCATGACAAAAAGCCATTAGAACAGTGTTTCTGAATCACATCACAGTTTATGTACTTGGCATATCAGGAAAAATGCCAACCAAAACATCCCACATCTTTACCAGAAGCCGGGTTTTAAGGATACATATTTCTTAGCGCTTATGTATAGATGTACATTGAAGAAAGAATTTGAATTTACATAGAGGGAAATGGAAAACGAGTAGGATACTACGAATAACACTCAGCTTCGGAGATTATACGACATTAGACACAAATGGAGTTCAGCTTTTGGTCGTGACATTTTTACATGTGGTATAAGATCCAATCAAAGGAGTGAGAGCACCAATAATGTCTTCTAATGTATGTTGACAAAGATATTGACTCTGTAGAGTTTGTCCACCACTATGAAGAACAAGTGAAGTACATGAGAGAAATTGAGACTTAATATAATTACAGTAGTCAAGGGAATCCCAAATTGGCAATTTTGGGTAATGACATCTTGACGCATGTTGCTAAAGTGTATACCCGTACCATTTTTAAATGGTTTAATGATGATTTCATGCAAAGTGTCTATCAATGTATTTCAAGTGAAGCATTTGATGGATCGGTTTATTTTTTTACTCTCAAGTTAAAGGGAAAGTTAAATGGGAGTGGAATGTTGTCAAATTTGACCCTGCAAATTCTTATGTTTCTTGTGATTGCAAATTATTTGAATTAAAAAGGTGGTTGTGTTGCCATGCCTTGAAAGTGTTGAGTGAGAAATCATTAGATATGGGTGTTCCATCACCCTATATTTTCAAAAGACGGACTAAGGGTGCCAAACAAGGGATTGTGAATGATGAATCTCATGAAATGGCACTGGGTTCATCTAGATTTAATCGATTTTCCATGTTAATGCACCAATCCTTTGAACTGATGAGTTTGGAAGTCGAAGATACTAATACTATAAGAATAGTAACGGAGGGCATGGAAAAAATGAAGGCTAAACTTTTATCATATAAATCGAGTATGGCTGTGACTGATGATGCTAGTGATGATAATGATAATGAGGCTTCTTTGTGCGACATTTCGGCATTGGACCCCCATCGAAGGAAAGCAAAGAGAATAAGTTATGGGAGGCTTAAAAGCTCAGATGAGAAAAAGAAGAAAAAATCTAAAAAAGGAGCACCTCCAACACGAATAGAAAGTTGAGATGAGTGGCATACTATTGTACTTAGTATGATTAGTTAAATTTATTGCTTATGTCACATGATGCCAATAACTTATTTATTACTTTGTAATGTAGAGTTGGTTGTTCAAGTAACACAAGATGGAACTCATGTCCCATATTATTCGCATAATTCAAATCAGTTTCAAAATGCCTTTTATCCTAGCAATATTGGTGGTCCTAGAGTAAATCTAAAATTTCATAATAGGTATGTCACTCTTAGTCTTTCATTTGTATTTACATTTTACTAATTTGGTCTGTTTTTTTTTATGGATGCAGCAACCACCATACATCATGCCATCGGGGATTATGAGTGGATTTTGCCCATTCCCCAGTCATGTATTTAATAGATGAACTTATTAGATACATGAATGAGAATAATCTTGAAAAACAAATTAGTAATAACAAATTTATTATATGTAGATGCAATTACAATACACCATGCCGCCAGGGATTATGAATGGAATTTTCCCATTCACTAGCCAGGTGTTTATTATGAAATCATTTTAGATCCTATTGTTATTTCATCTTATTGTTATCATTGTAATATTTATTGTTAGGGTTAATACCACGAAAAATCTTAAACTAGTACACTTGTGACACATATCCCAAACTATTTTTTTTACCATAAAAAACCCCAAACTGGTATACTTGCGATAATTTTACCCTGAACTATTTTTTTTACCATAAAAAATCCTAAACTGGTACACCTGTGACAATTTTACCCTGAACTTACCACATAAAACCCCAAACTGGTACATATATAACAATTTTACCCCGAATTAAAAATTTAACATTATTATTTATTTATTTTTTTCAAATTTTTATTTATTATTTATTTTTTTTCATCTTCAACCTCTGGCCGGTCGTCGATTCAGCGACCGGCCAAAGGCGGAAGCCGGCAAGGGCCACCCTCGCCGGTGTCGGGCAAGGGCCGCCCTCGTTGGCGTCAGGCGAGGGTCGCCCTTGCCCGACTCAAGCGAGGGCGGCCCTCGCCCGACGCAGGTGAGGCTTGCCCTCGACAGATCCGGCGAGGGCGACCCTCACCTGCGTTGGGCGAGGGCGGTCCTCACCAGCGTTGAGCGAGGGCTGTCCTCACCTGCGTCAAGCGAGGGCCGCCCGACGCAGGCGAGGTTCGCCCTCGCCAAATCCGACGAGGGCGAGCCTCGCCTGCGTTGAGCGAGGGTCGCCTGACCCCGGCAAGGACGGCCCATGCCGGCTTTCGCCTTTGGCCAGTCGCCGGACCGGCGAACGGCCAAAGGTTGAAGGTGAAGAAAAAGAAAAGAAAAGAAAAGAAAAAAAATCAAAAAATCAAAAAAAATCAAAAAATAAAAAATAATAATATTAAAAATTAGTTCGGGGTAAAATTGTCACATGTGTACCAGTTCGGGATTTTTGGTGGTATGTTCGGGATAAAATTATATCAGGTGTACCAGTTCGGGGTTTTTTATGATAAAAAAAATAGTTTGGGATAAATGTGTCACAAGTGTACCAGTTTAGGGTTTTTCGTGATATTAACCCTTATTGTTAATGGTTTCTTCTGTATAGATATTGGAATATTATAATAGATCTCATGGAACCATTTTGAGTCAGGTACAACTTACTTTTTTATTCAACACTTATTTGAGACATTTATCTTGGCATTTGTTTAGTAAAATATAAATAAATTGGTTATTCCTTTGTGCAGGGATCATCAAACTCTTTTCAACATCCTATGGTGAATGAGTTGAATGATTCTGAGGGAACACGTATCAATTAGCCGAAGTAACACATAATTCTGTCTCTCTCTAAGAGGAGGAGGAGGAAATCTCTCTCTCTTTTCTATACAAGCTAAGATATTGTTGTATTATATCTCAAATACAAAACCTCCTTTCTTGGATGGAAGAGTAGTTTTTACTGAACAAGCTGATCCTATAATGCCGTTCAAAGATCCGATGCTAGATATGGCTATAATCTCAAGAAAAGATTCTGCTCTGGTTAGGGAGATTCATGAAAAACAGAGTATGAACAACTCGCGCCAACCCTTTTGGTAGCTTGTTCGCTCAAAACTTGGAGATATTCTTGGTGTTGAGAAATCAGAAGCCGAGGTAATGTGTTTTGCAAGTTTGAATGACAGTGTTCTCTCTCTCTTTGTTTTGTTTTTTCTTTATAAAAGTTGCTGTAGTAATGCCCATTGCCTGAAGGCTAATTTTTCTAAGACTAGATTGATGCTGATACCACTGTAGTGGGGGAACGAGGCGAAGTAGATTTTAAATAAGAGGCAAAGTTTGCACAACACATGAAAAAGGGTGAAGCAGTGAGTGAATTTGCAAAGTCAAAAACTATTACACAGCAAAGGCAGTATCTCCCCATACATGCGGTGCGGGATGAGTTATTGCAAGTTAGACTTTTAATTTTCTGATATATTGTGTTTAGTTTTGCATAATATTTCGTAGCACTGTAAGAGTCTAGGTTATGTATGTTTTTAGCCATAGGTATTCTTTTAGTGCTGATATTGGGTAATGAGGCATGGGGATAATATTGGAATCAGGACCCAAACTTAGACTGTGAAGCCTCGTACTGTCACTTAGGAATTTGGATGATCAGGTCTATTCTGAATCTAGGTTGCCATTCGCTGTGAGCCTGAATGTTGAGACAAACTTCTCTATCTAATTATATGATAGGACTGAGGATCATATCTGATTATAGCTTTAGACAGAAGGAAACAATTATACTTGCATGTTTTAACCAAAAAAAAACAATTATACTTGCATGCTATCCAGTTTCTCTAAGGGATTAAAGCAACCTACCATGTATGTAAATTAAGGAAACGGTGAATGGACCCTGGAGATTGTTCAATCAAATGATCATTACTGTTTTTTTTCATTATCGTGAGAGGTACTAATCTCTCCGGTCATATTCCTTTTCTTGGAATCAGAATTGCCACTGCTTAAAGGCATCTTAACTTCTTTCAGATCCAGGTCTTGGTGCTGTTGGTCTTCATTGTTGATTGTGACTAATCTTATCTTCGCACTGTGAAGCTTATTCAATATAGCTATTTCTTCATTAATCTAATTCAATAATGAGTTCCTCCGTATTATGTTTTAACATATACAGCATGTGGTCTAAGAAATTTAGAAAGTATTCTGCTTATACTTGTTGTCTTGACAAGTTGCGTTGTGCACCTTATGTAATCCATAGCTCCATAGTTATGTTTTGTGCGGGGACTGAAGTGAGGTGAAGATTTTGTGCATTTGTATGTGCTGGGAATCTTATTTTTTGTTTTTGTTTTCATGATTCCCAACTTTTGCTGATTCGCTCTCTCTTACTGTGAATTCTTTACTGCACTCAGAAGAAATGGTTTTGCTGCATTCAGAGCCCAGCAGAATCTTGACGAGGCTCTCCGGCGTGGAGCTTCCGAGAAAGACGCGCTTCGTTAGGCTAAAGCAGCCGTAGAATGTTCACTTGAAGAAGATACAAACAGTTTAGAGCCATTGTTATTCTTGCTGGAATCGCTCCTTGTGCTGTAAATGTGGGGTCTGTGGGGATGAGTAAAATAATGAATCGTTATGCTTACTATAATCTATCAGCAGTATGCTTCTCTCTCTCTCCTGCTTATTTCTATCATTAATATATTAAGTGTCTGCTTTGTGTATTTGTGAATTGGATCTGTCTGTGAAATGTCTTTGCCTATTTTCTCCCCTCTGGTTTAGTTTATTTGTTATACATCGTCGAAGACATGTTGTTGAAGGCATATAAATACGAGCTTACAACTGTTTCCTCTATCATCAAGCTAGCAGAAGTTTCTGGTTGGGGCAACATCGTGAGCCATAGCTATATGCGTATTTCATTTCTCTTTGTGTTGTAATCTTAGGTATTAACTCTCTTTGACGTGGGGAAAAGTCATCTCCGCGAGTCTGCAAAGGGATCGTTCAAATGACGATTTCAAGATATTGGTAATCCAGTTCGCAAGAGGAGAAATGCACATGCTCCCCTTCTTCTTTGTATACGGAAAGGGAAGAGTCTACCGCGTATCGACCGATGTTGGACACGAAAGAAAAATGTCTCTAAGTGCATATGTGTTCTGAAAAGAACGTAAGTTCTCAAAATTGCGTGCATGCAAAACGGGTGATTGTGGTTGCGGACTGGCTTCGCCTATGACCTTTTTGCCATACATCATCGATGTAGTCGATAAATTCCACAAATTGGTGGGACCAATGGACCCTTTGCTTTTTCCTCTTCCTTTATCCTGCGACCGGTATGAATGACATGGCTCCAATATCACCCCTACTAATGGTGCTGAACCTGCTTCTGTCAAGCGTCGCCGGTGAAAGACCTCAAGATTGAGACCAAGGTTCAAAGCCCGGTAAATGCAACTCCTGAACTGTGAAGCTATGGCTATCCATCTTTTTCATCTCTTTTGCTTCAATTTGATACGAGCTTCACTCTCCACTTAGGAAGTTCTAATTGCCATGAACTTAACGATGGAACCTAATAGACTACCCCAATATTTCTTCATGGCCTGACGCATTCTGTTGTTTACCTCAAATGCATTTATCATGTAAACAGTATCCCTGTCTATACATGTCTCCATGGATATTTAAAAGAAAAGAATCGAAGACTGGGGTTGGTAACCAAACTCTATGATTAATTAGGCGTCATCTGACAGTATCAAAGTTAAACTCGAGAGATACCGAGCTTCCTCTCAAAAAGGCAGCGGAGAAGGCAAACTTGGAGAACACTTGCCCCGATAAGTGCTGCTGACTTGAAGAAAGCCTTATGGACTGCCTTTCTGCTCATTGCATCATTCATTGCAATCACAGATCATCATAGAATGAGTATTCATTGAATGCGACATCTATGTGATGTCCATCATTGAACACAATATTTGATTAGCAAGGTCATCCCCATTCCATTCCGTCTGGTGATCAGACACTTCAAAACATCAAGCAGATAACACGTGGAAACAAAACCCATGACCATTTGAAACCCACTCAACCAAACACGTATCTTCTTTTTGTAGCCTTCTTTGTTTTCTGAGTCCATTTTCAGCTAATGCCGAGTTAGGTAAATTTTATTATTTTCAGGATCATAAACATAATAACTGACTAGTTATGTCAATCAAATGGATAAAAGGAGCTTGTCAAAGGCTCTAGAAATAGCTTTTAACTTGTCTTGTGAGACATTTACTTCCGAAGGTCTTTTAAGAGCAGACGTTGTGATAACCTTCGAAATTTAAGAGAAAACGGGAGTCGAACCAAACTATGGTGGTCCACTCAGCATTAAATAGGAAAGTCATTTCCGTTCAAGATAAAACAAGGTTGGAATAGCAAGACGACTTGACATAAAATATGTTACCAATTGCTTGATGCTCACTCTGAGCCTCCAGCCAATGCTGCTCAAACCGAATGTTGTAGAGAGCCTCCTCCAACTTCCCTATCTGTTCCAACGAGGGGTTGATATGCTCTGCAGATACATTTGCAACAGATAAAAAAGAGTTACACATGGTATATTCATAAAGTTTTCAAGAGACAATAAAACAGAAAAAAAGTAGAGAACCGTCCTTTGCATGCTGATCGTAGTGTGCAAAAAGGCCAACATGTACATCAAAGTCGATGGTTACATGATAAGGAGACTTGTTGGTAAAGCAAAACAGATGAACACCCTTATGGTGAGCCATAAACTCAAATTTCTCACTGATCTTGTTATGAGAATCTTGAATCTGATTACCAGAAGGTCCTTTCACCTGACAATTTCAAAAGTTGCAAAGAACGTACAGTTATCCAGGTCATTATCAAAGGATTAAAGATCGATAAGCACACTATTGACAGAATTAAGGAATTCGATAATCAATACATGACTTTAATTCAAAGCATGTTCCGACAAACATGAAAAAGGAAAACTAAATATGCATATGCGAGATCTAGTTGACCCATCTAGGCTGCAAAGGCTAATAAACTACAATGAAGAATGCATCCCTCATAAAAAAAAAGTATATTTGAGTACAGTATTTCATGTACATTACGTTCGATCCATTAACCATGTGCTATTACGTCTGATCCATGAACTATGTGCTATTAAGAACTCTCGCCTACTTTCCAAGATTAAGTGCGTCACAATATATGCAGCCAAGTAACTTCTAATCAATAACCTCAGAATTACCCAAAATAAGAACCGATGTGCATTCTAACACGCCTATACTGGCTTTACCCCGTCTATGTCCTAATATCCAAGAACCAACATTTTGTTTATAATATTTTCAAGAAGGGATACACAAACATAGTGTCAACATTTGCCGAAAACAGTCACAGCAATGCCTCGTATAAGGCAGCAGAGACTAATAAGAGGTTCAAAAAATCGAACAACTGATCTGCCCATTTAAATTGTTTGACGACTTCCAACCAAGGAGTTAACCGGGTAAGAATAGAGCAAGCCATGACGCTCATCCCCAAAAACAAATCATCAAGGAATCACCAGCTTTCGATGAATGCTGAACAGAACCCCAGTTATGTCAATGACATAAACCATTGCACTTAGGGATGAGCACTTCTTGCAAATTAAAGAACGGTCACCGCAATAAGTAACTTCTCAAACAAAAGCTTAAGCTTACCACAAGATCAGCACCATCTTGACTGTAATGCCAAGCATAATCCGATTTGATCAACACAAAAAGTAGGGCTGTCCAAAAAACCCAATCGAACATGACCCGACCCGAAAACTTTTGTATTGGGTCGGGTTGGGTCTCAATTTGTTTGGGTATTAGTAAAAACATTTGGATATTGTTTTGGATCTACCCGAGCCCAACCCGAAACAATGAAACCTTGAGACGGGGAGATCTCTTCCACATCTCTCTCACTCTCACGCCTCTTCTAGTTTTGGGTTTTGTTGCTCTGCTCACTCACTCTTGCTCTTGAAAACCCTAGCTCCATCTCTCTCTCTATCTCGCTCAACCCCTCCTCGTCGCCCTTGCAAAGCTCGAGATTGTGGCAATGGTGGCCGTGAAGTTAGCAAACATGGCCGTGGTGGCACTCGTCCTCGCCCTCATGGCGCTTGCCGCAACCGCCTAGGTCGAGGCCCTGCCTCCCTATCGATCCTCTCTACTAGGGGTGAGCGGTTCCAGGTTCCGGGTAGGTTCCGCCTGGAACCTGGAACCTACCCTCGGGTACAGGTTCCTCAAAATGAGGAACCTGGAACCTACCCGTCGGAACGTGGAACCTGGAACCTACCCTGTCACAGGTTCCAGGGTCGGTTCCAGGTTCCAACAGGTTCTTTATTTTTTTTTTTTGGTGGTGACACAGATAATTCGAATCCTTCTCGCCTCATATACTCTATCAAAATACTTACTCTAAACAGAAAAAAGAAAGATTAACTGGATCTTTCAAATTAGTTTTGCCCAAGAATCATAATTCACAGTTGCATATGTCCAAACATTTCTGAAGGCTATTTGAAAATAATATTCCAAAGCTAGAAGGTTGAAAAGAAATCATTAAAAAATAATTGGGAACAAACCTAATTGAAGTTCTCCTGTTCCTTGAACTTCAAACGAATCTGATAACCCCAGAAGCACATTTATTGCAAGATTTGTTTCTGCTTCAGCCATAAGCCAGTCCCCATTTCTTCCACCATTCAACTAAGAAAAAGCAGAATCATCTAGTTAACGTTCAATAATGCAAGAGAGAAGGGTGTAAAATCTGGAAAATCAACATCTGGCCCATAACTTAGAGAGTCCTGAAGAGGCTATCACCATAATATAACTATACACAAGAAAATGAGACGTCAAAGTCCTCAAAGGGGAAAAGAAGCATCTACAGCCTCACCTTCCACATCACCAAGAAACATGTATGATAGTTCACATAAAGAACAAGATATAAAGCATCTTTTTTTAAAAAGCAACTCAACTTCTCTAGTCATCCCAGGTAGTACTTAACATTGTGGCAATCTCTGCATGACACCTTGTCGTATTAGAGTTGATCTATTCAAGCCACGCATGGATATTTATTATTCAATATGTTTCAATACACAAATAGTTATTTAACTTTCTAGATGTGCGAACTAAGTCCATTTTCCGGGACAGTGAAAATAGTTTCATTACTGGACCTTTTTCTTTATGGATCTCTCAGCAATAAAGACTAACAAAGCGAAGAGATGATGATTGAAGGAACCAGTCATTCTTTTGACAATAAATACAGGAATTTAGATGCAAAATACTAAATAATACACTTCACATAAGCAGCCCAAACAAATTGTTTCATATCTGCTCAATTTTATTTCTGCCCAAATCCAATGGCTTCAAGTTGGTGTACCTAATTCAAAATCCAAACTTGGTGAAAGATTGCAGAATGGCTTTTTTACTAGAATAAGCTAGCACCATTAAATTTATGTTGGCATATCTTAATTGCTTGATTAACTGGCTGCCTAGCTTAGTTGGGACGTAAGGCACTCAGAATCACAATACTGACCTCAACAGATCCTTTGAGTATGCCCCATATACAATGACAATCTTCAGCAAGTGCAGGCAAAAAGAAAGTACCTCTCATTGCGGTTAAGTCGAGCACCAAAGTAGAAGGCCACAGAGAGCAACCAACAGTCATTATGCACAGCCACCAAAGACAGCCAGTCCTTGCATTTCATTCCATCTTTAGAAAAGGAGCTTTAACATTTGGAGTTCGTAATCACAACTGAAATACCCATTAAGATATCAAAGCAAAAAATAAAGAATTTCCTTTCAGATCATGAATAAAAAGAACCAACAATAACCTAAAGCACACTTAGCCCCTTTCTTATCAACCCACCACAGCCACTTCCCCAATCAAATTGACCACAGTTTCATAGAAAAATCACCTAACAGCAGTTACCCATTTCCCACATACCTCATCCCGCTTCTTCAAAATTGCAGCACAAGCTAAAGTCAAAACCTTTTTCTATAAAAGGCGCAATCTTGCATTTGCCCTTTAATTCAAAGGAAAAACAACAACGAACAAGAAACCCAAAGTACATGGAGCCTCACCTGGATCGCAGAGAGAGTAGAATTCATCCACATCTGAAACAAATTCACCCCAACACCAACAACGGCGTCAAGCCAGAAACAAAGAACTAAAATGAAACACTGCTGGCGCGCACATTCGAACTCGGACCCAGGAAAAAAAGAGAAAAAAACGCATTCATGTGAAGATCCAAAGAAGGAGGCAACGGCCCAACGATCGGTACCGTAGGTGAGGGCGCGAACGAGGGCAGTGCGTCAGGCGCTGTAGTCCTTGAAGATCTCTTCTATAGTGCGAGGACTAGAGAGGAACCACGTCCGGCAAGAAGCGGCGCCAATCTTGTGGAAAGACGAGAGGAGGAAGAGCCGAGGTAGCGAGCTCGAGGGTGTGCATGCGGAGCCCAAACGAAGACGAAGACAGAGGATGTCGCTTGAAGCCTTGAAGCGAAGCGCACCTTCGCCGCGGACGAGCCGGACCGCGGTTGATGAAGACAGAGGAAGAGCCGAGCCGGACGCCGAATGGAGCGAGGAGAGGCGAGAGGGTATCGTCGAGTCGTGGGTGTGGTGAGTGGGAGAGAGAGCGCAATGGAGGAGCAGCCGAGCGAGGCGAAATATGGGAATAAACTCAGAAAGTTAGGGTTTTTAGCAGGAGAGAGAGTGTCGGTTCCGGTTCCGGGTCCGGTTCCGGTTCGGTTCCTATAGGAACCGGGAACCGGAACCGGAACCGGCGGTTCCTAAAAATTTAGAACCGGGAACCGGAACCTCCCACCCTAGAACCGGGAACCGAATTGGACCCGCCGGTTCGGTTCTTCGGTTCCCGGTTCTACCCTAGACCCGTGCTCACCCCTACTCTCTACCGCCGGTGCGGCGGCCATCCCAGCCCTCGTCTTCAGCTCCGCGCTCAGGATTTGAATCTACGCCGAGCTTCCGGAGGTCATCCTGTCCATGGGGAAAGAGATTCTTAGTTTTTCACTATCGCGGTCTATTATTAGGCGTATTTAGTTGGCGGGCCCCGAAGGGAGCTCGAGAGCGTGGCGGCGAGGCCAGGGGCCTTGGGGGTCTTGTTTTGCATCGATTTGGGGACCAACCGCTGCTGCAGCTTGGCAAGAGGCCTGGCGCCGGCCTCGCGCCGGCTATAAGCGAGCAAGGGTCGGTTTGACATGGGTTTTTCTGGGCTTTGAATGAGGAGGAATTTGTTGGGCGAAGGAAGAGGAGATGATGGGGACTCGGTGACGGAAGAAGGCGAGCAGTATGCTTGTGAGAAGTTAAAGAGTGACTGACGACAAAGAGAGAGACATCGCGATCGCAAGTGACACGGTCCACTTGAATGTATGGGTGATGCACAAAGAGAGCGTAGAATCTAGAATTCCTAGGATTCATCATTTGAAACATGAACCCGACCCGGCCTGACCCAACCCGATCTAACCCGATCCGATCGTGTGTTTATATCATGTTCGGGTCTTGTCTCAAGTCAGGCCAAGCACATATATTTAGTATTTTGGGTTGATTCAGGTATCATGAAAGCCGACCTAACCCGACATGACCCAACCAATTGAATAGTGTCCCATTTATTGACACTTGATTTTTGGCTCATTTTTCAAATTTTTCTAAAAATCACAAAATTAGGATTAAAAACCTTGGCCAAGCTTAGGAACCTTTCTAAATAAAAAATAATTTTTTTAAAAATTTTCCTCAATTTTTCCTTAATTTCTTTAGACCAAAATAATAGAGAAAATCAAGAAAAACATCAAATGAAGTTCAAAAATTCCATAAAAATAGCCATTAGTCTTCTTTTAAATCTAATTTCATCACTACAACTCCAATTTTGGAAAATTTCACTTGGGGATATGTTTTTCCCAAAATTGGGTAAATTCATACCCAAATTGAGCCAAAAATCCAATTGAGTCATTTTTAGGCTATAGTGTCTTCACAACAATTGATTTTGGAACCTTGAATTGCATATTGGTCAGTCCAATTTCACAATTTAACAAAATAATTAAAAAGCTCCAAAAATCAATTGAAAATTAGGGATTTGAAGACCCAAATTGGGAATCTTGTACAATTTGAAATTCTCGAACAAGGACAAAACTTTTCCTAGGGTTAATAAACCATGGGTAATTCAATTTTGGCATCAATTTTTCCCAATCATGTCATCCAAATATTGAATTGAACGAAAACCCTATTGATCCGAATTCAATTTTGGGAATTTTTGGACCTAATTGTGATAAAAAAAAGTTTGTACAAATCTCATATATGGGTACAAAATGTGCTAAGAATCCAATTTTGGGGTTAAATTTGAAAAATTGAACCAAAATTGGGTTGAATTTACAAAATTAAACCAAACTTGATCTGCCGAGTTTGTCGGATCGACTCGACCCAACCCGACCCGAAATGGTCTTCTTCTCCACCCACCCAAACCTACATGCCTGAAAAAGAAAAAAAACAGGCTCAACCCCGCTCTTTTAACCAACCTTTTGAAGCTATTCCGGCACGTGTTAAACGGAATGGATAGTTAAAAAATCTCCAGCTGTCCATCCTTATCATCTCTAACCGATTTTGAGTTGGTTATGGGTGATAAACCGCCTCGGGGAGGAATGGAAAAGGGCGAGAAAGTCATTGTCCAAGCAGACCACTTGTTCAAGAAAATACTAGAGAGAGAGAGAGAGAGAGAGAGAGAGAGAGAAGAATTGAGAGCGAGAAAGAGAGAGATTGAGCAAGGGGTTGAGTTGAAACTCCTTGAGACCGAGCGATTGACACTTTTCCGATCAGAAAAGTGTCGGTAAATCGGTTCCAAAGGTGAGTTTCCTCACCGAAGAACCTAAAATGAGCTAATCGCTGAGGTCTGAAAATGTGTCTCGGCCAGGCAATTTAGGACTTGCCCGGCGAAATGGTGATCGTGAAGTTGAAGTACAAGTTCCCTAGTTTCATCTTCAAGGCTTCATATGGCTCGGAAACTCCATTTTGATCTCTATTAAAGTAGGTAAAGTTGGCTTTTAGTCACGGTTTTCACAGGATTCCACAATAAGTGTTTTCAGTTTAATCCCGTTGATCATGTGATTTCCTCTGCAATTTTGAGCTTGTTGATGTCTAAGATGAGCTTTTGATCACGTTTTATTGTTTGATTGCATTTTAAACCATTGGAATTCCATTAAACCAAGTCGGCCGTCCATGGAAACTCACGCCGAAACTCCCGAGCCTCAACAGAGTGCATCCTGTGGCCATATAGGCCACTCAAGTTAGTAGTTTCTGGCATTGCTTGATCTTTTGATGATGATTTTGATCAATTTAGATGGCTAGGGCAATTAGTATAGTGATTTGAACACTTGAGAAGCCGAATTAATTAGTTTTCAGGTTAGGGTTTTTAGATTGGTTTTTCACCAGCCGGTGGTGGTCCGGCGGCAAATTAGCAAATTAGGTTGATAAAGGGAAATATGGATTCAACATTAAACCAAACGGAATGGTTAAAATCTCACCGGAAGGTCATTAGAGGTGAGTTTGAACTGGCAGCCTTGATAATACTTGAACTAGAAATTATGCCCACCAATTGCTTGGCAAAATGCCACAATGAAGGAGTAAAACGACACCGTTTCGGCGCTGTACCCGCCGAGGCAATGTGCCGGCTAGTCCGACTTGGTGGGACCGGTCTGAACTGGTTCAACTCGACTCAATCCCTGATGGGAAAATTTAAAAATAATAAATAAAAATAAATGCTAAAAAAATCATAAATCATAAAAAAAATCTAGAAAAACATAAAAAATAAAAAAAATTCAGAAAATTCATAAAAATCAGAAAATTTCTGAAAATCCATAAAAATCCGAAAAATTCTCAGAAAATCCATAAAAATGAGAAAAATTTAGAAAATCCGTAAAAATTTGAAAAATCCCAAAATCCACAAAAAATTGAAAAAAAATTTCAGAAAATGTAAAAAATAGATTTTGGGGAAGTAAAAATTCTCAAAAAAAAAACTTTTACCAAAAATAAAAAAATCAAAAATCAAAGATAAAAAATTCACAGAATGACCCAAAAACCCCATGACCACCCTTTACAAGTGAAATTTGAATTTTTTGTGATGTCTAAATGTCGTTTTTGAAGACCCTTTTGTTTGGGAGTTAAAAGGAGGCTTAACCTCTAAAAAATCCTAAAACAATATAATCCATTGAACAAACAAGCCATTAGAGCTTCATTAGACATTGAATGTTTTGAATTGTCTTCCTTTTAGAGATAGTTTAGGCTTGTTGTGATTGATTAGTTTAGGATTGTTGTGATTGATTGACACTGATTGTGCAATTAATGGTTGATTGATTTTCTTCGATTAGAATGGTTAAAGTTAGTGGGTAGACCTCGAAAACTCGTGTGACACGTTAGGTACATTGTATCATTTTAGGTATTGAAAAGGCATTAGTGATCTCAATTTGGGATCATTAACGTAACCAAGTCTCCTTACTAAGAATTTCTAGTTCGCACAATCGTGGTAGTTCTCCCGTACCTCGATTAGGTTCCTGGTCAACCTACCAATAATGACTAGTGGCGACTCTAAATTAAAATCCAGACTAAATAGAAAGATAAAAAAAAACTATAACCCGCTATCATGTGAGTTATGGTCTGGGAGAGACCCTCATTTGTTTAGTGATGAGATGTTTGTAAGACGTTTGGGCGTAATATCCGTTTCGGACCTAGTAGCTCATTCGGGGACAGTTTCATCATTTGTGACAAATGAAAGTACCTCCATAGCATGTGGAAAGTGCAGCGCGATAAGCTTGGTGACTGCATCGGGTACTTTAGCTTTCTAAGTAGACTTAGGCCTAGATTAGAACAATATGCATGCGTTTTGTGTGAGCGCTAGGATCCAAGGTACATCCCACTAATACCCGTGTTAAATGGTTTTATAGGTGGGAGGTATAAGGGATGTTGTCTTTGTTTACCTTTGTTTTGCAAGATGATGTTGAGATGAATGTGAATTGATTATTTTAGAAGTGTTGTTTGGTTATAAATTGTTATGCATGCTTTTTAATAGCCTTAGCATGACACTATTCACACACACCACCCGTGGCCCAACCCCGGCTACATTTAGGATTACCCATGGGAGGTATGCATTTAGGCAAAACTATGGGCCGATTGCCCATAGGATTATTTAAATTCAATATTGATCACTAAGACGGGATAATATTTCATTACTTTAGGCCAATTGCCTATGATAATGGAATCCCTTGCCCATTGAAGTGGTGACCTTAAACCTTTAGCCAATCCCACCCTTAGGCGTCAGAGCCTCACTTGTTGCATCTGAATGTCTTTGTGCTTGACATTACAAAAATCGCCTTGGTGATGGTAAATTTTTTTCCTTATCCTTTCTTTTCTAATTACGTCACTCATTTCGAACACCATGAATCAATGTTTAAAGGACAACAATCAATGACCGGTCAAAATACCCCTTTTAAGTTGAAACGAACAATTAGGGTTCTATACTCCATTAAGACATTCTAGACGGAAAATATAGGATCAATTTCAGTTGTAAATCAAATGAATGTTGTTTTGTAAAGTCATTCAAAAAGATTTAAAAAATTCAAGCGATTAAATGGCCGTGTGATTTTTGGAGAGGAAAGTCAATCTCGATGTATTCAAAGCTTGTAAGTGTTCAAATTGAGTCTTTCCAATCTTAATGGAGTATAGGAAAAGGGGTACCTGCACCAAACATTGATTTTGACACCTTTCTTAATCATGTGTTCTTTTAAAGTTTAGAATGGAATTAAGATGTCAAATCATTTTTATTCCATTTTTTCCTCAAAGAGAACATGTGGTTAAAATGGGATCTTTAAAACATTCATAGTAATCCGTGGTGATTAACAAAGACTTTTTTGTCTTTACCCAAAAAAAAAACAAAGACTTTTTTTAATGCTTTAGATCAAACATAGGGAAATTAGATATACCAGCCTTTCCCGTTCCGTGAGAAGAGCTTTTGACATGATGGGAAAACATAACTAAAGACAACCAAGTTTATGTCAAGAAGAAACTTGGGTACTTATTTGAGCTTATCAACCTTAAACCCCAAGTAAGCATGGTTCAGGCATTAGCCCATTTTTTGGAGGTTACCACTGCGACATTTTAACTCGGTAAGCACAAATGGTTCCAACTTTATAGGAGTATAAAGCCACCATTGGGGTGGACTTCAAATCAAAGATCATCGAACCCCCGATTGGATTAAAACCTACAAGTGTTATAACTGAATTCCTTAATTTGAAAACTTCCAAAGTTGAAAAGTAGATCAAATCGAACACTGGGAAGTTCCCCTTATCCTTCTTAATAGCAAAGTACTCTAAATTGCCGAAGGAGACCGAGAATACTTCTGTGAGGGTTTTCATTCTTACCTTCTTCGGATTTGTCCTATTCCCTATATCTAGAACTGGGTTGGATCCTATAGTTGCAATAATCGTTAGGCAAGCTTGCCTTAAGTGGGACTTCTTCAATATGCTTCTAACGGAAACTATCATCTCTTTAAACAAGTACCAAAGCCAAGGGAAAGGTGTACTCCAAACTTTAGCTGGATTGCTTTCTATATGGTTTATTTGACATATTCAACCTTGGGAACGCCATATGCGCATTCAAGAACTTTGTTCAACTATCAACCTCATTGAGAGGTACCTTAAAATTCAAGAGAAACTACCAAAATATTCTTTTCATGAATGTGCTAACTTTATTAGAGCATTAACTCCCGATCAGTTCCAATAAAGGATAAAGTGGCTAAAGATAGCCAAAGCTTGAACTACTTGCCAAGAAGGCAACTTGGTGCCATTAATTGGTTTGAATGGTGGAACAGCCTATTGCCCTTTAAGGGTTGTGCGACAATTTGGAATGATCCAACATATACCACCCGTTTGGCATCTCGAGGAGTCCACATTCGAGATACTAGAAGGATCCCTACCATAAGAGGAAAGTAGAGAGCTACAAAATAGGGTTGACAATATTGTTGATTATTTGAAAAGATCAACCAAGCAAATAGTAGAATGGCCCGAAGGCTTGAAAGGAGAAATGAAGCTCTACTTGAGGTCAAATGAATACATAAAATGATTAGAGGATAAGCATCCAATTGACGTCGAACCATATGTGCCATTGAATGTTACCACAAACCTCATTGTGCCATATGTTCTGAAATACATTTGTTCCAAATACACTTGGTGTGGAGCCATATATTCTCGAAGAAGTTATGATCGACACAAAAGAATGGAAGGCACGGATTAAAGAATGGGATGAATATGAAAAGGCTGAAGCCACCTTAGCTAGCAAGAAGCCAAGACTTACTTAAGCTAGTTGCCCCATTTTGATTTGAAGCATTGTAACACAAATTTTCAAAATTGAAATAATTTTTTGATGAATAAAAAGTTTGATGAAATTTTGATCATATTTTGAAAAAGAAATCATCATGAATTACAATTCTTTGAATTGTATGATTTCTTGAGATAAATATTCATAAGAAGTTTTACACAAGGTTAAGGCTTGTCTAAAAGTTCTTATCATTGTTACTAAAAAAGAAAACATACAATTGAAAAAATATAAGTCATAACCATTGATTCACCATACTAATGCTCCTTCACTTCAAAACGGATTTTCTAGCAACACAAAGGAAAGACCTCGAACTCATTTGTAGATTAAAATGGTGGAAGAGGAGACCCGTAATCAACTTGCTGAAGTCAAAAATCAATGACGAAGATGGCCGCCATGATAGCAGAAATGAAGGCTTTTATGATCGCTTCCAGGGGTTCTTATGCCCCTATTCCTAATGCTAGAGCTTCAAGCACTACAGAAATTCCTCTTGAAGAGCTAGTTAGAAATGAAGAGCCAGTCCAAGAGAATCTCCCAAAGATTACACCTAAGGTGGTAAATTTGGAAGAAGATGATCTAGCTAAGAAGACATTCAAACCCAAGGACGAGGAGGGAGCCAAGAGATTGGCCAAAATTGAAGAATACTTGGCAAGTCAGGGATATGAACTACAAAGGTTTTGACAAATTCTCACCCTAGGCCAAGGTAATTATTCCCAAAAATTATAAAGAGCCAGAATTTGTGAGTAAGTATGATGGAACTAGTTGCCCGACAAGTCATCTAAAATACTACCTTTGCAAAATGGCGAGGTACTCCAACAACGTTCATTTACTCATAAGTACATCTCAAGACAGCTTAAGAGGAGCGACCCTGACATGGTATATCGCTCTTGATATAAAAGATTTTACCGAATGAGATCATTTGGCAGGAGAATTTCTTCACCGGTACAAATTCAATGTCGAGGTGCTCCCAACTAGGGAGGATCTCATCAGAATGGAGAAATAAAGGAGTGAAGGGTTTCGAGCTTATGCCTAGAGATGGAAGGCTGTCGTTTCGCAAGTAAAACCCGCCATAAATGAGGACGAGCTTATTAAGCTCTTTCTAAATTCACTACCATATGAATATTATGACAAGCTACATGTGTCGGCTTGTCAAATGTTTACCATGCTGGTAAAGGTTGGTGAAAGGATTGAGTGGGGCTTAAAAGAGAAAAAGACTTAAGAAACAACAACATAAAGGGATTATCCTGGGAGAAAAGACAAAGAGCCCCTTCATGAGGTAGCTATGATTTCTGGTCCTAACACTTATCAGACACCATTTCCGAAGCAGCCCAATATGTCCTGGGAAAACACAAAGCAATTTGAACCAAGGAAGAAACCCGTGAAACAATTCATACCGTTGCCACGACCTTTATCGAAACTATTGTCTATGCTCCTTGAGAGGCATCTGGTCACTAAAGAGGTACCAAGAGATAATCCCGTTAGATTCCCTTGGTATGACGAGTCAAAAACCTATGTGTATGACATGGGATAAAAGGGACATGATGTGGATAATTGTCCCACTCTAAAATTCAAGGTTCAATAGCTCATTGACAAGAAGATAATTAATTTCCAAGAACCTAAGCCAAATGTGCATCAGAATCCTCTTCCACAGCACAATATGGTAAGCATGATTTGGGGCAAAGAAGAGATAATTGAATCGGACGAAGAAGACAAATACAATGCCAAAGTAAGAGCCTCTCGACAATGGGATGCCCGATTTCACCAAGAGACACTTCTAAAAGGTGAAGTTGTAGACAATTTGGAAGAAGACTTTGGTAAATATAACTTTCAAGTAAAATATACCCCGCCGCCATGGGCATTTAAGAACGAAGTAATTGTAACCAATGGTTGGGGCGATATAGATGATGAGCTAAGCCCCAAGAAGAAGACCCCGTTTGAGGAAGTACAACCTGAAGAAAGATAGATGAGGATGTAAAAGAAAAGGAAAAGGTCCATCAGGGTGAAAAGCATTTTACCCAAAAATCACTCAAGCATGGTGAGACTATGGACCTACTTGATTAGGATAGTGGTAGATACAATTACTGTGTCAAATATACTCTCCTCTATGGGCATTTAAAGTGTCAAATCTTGATTTTTGGGCTCGGAAAGCCGCAGGTAAATTGTAACATCCTCAATTTCAGTCCTTGAGAAATGGCTATTGTTTAAGTTTGGTGGTTTTCCAATCGGAACTAAATTTTTACTCTTGTTTTGGAAAACCCTATTTCGGATCCTTTATATCCCTTCGTTTTGTTATTTTTGGAGAGACTTTTGTGATCCGAATTTCCAAACACTTCCTTCTTGAAAGTTGTTCCAAGCATCATGAAGTTTTACATACTTTGATTTCAGAATTTTTGGAGCTGACATGAATGGTACAATGGCCTGATTTTTGGACAGTGTAAAACTGCCCAAAATGGGTATTTCGGTGATGTTCACACTGTTTTTATTTTCTATAAGCTTTTTTGGGCTGATTTTGGAAAAGCTTCCTTCACAAAAGTTGTTGAGAACATCCTTTTCTATAACATATATAAATTAGGAAATTTTCTGAGATGAATTGGATTATAGACGGAGCTTACTTTGAGAAGCAAAGATTATGTTCCAGCGAACTGTTTTTAGTCTGTCTTTGAGCTACTAAAAATGGTGTTTACAGAAAGATTTCGATTTTGTGTTCTTCATAAAAAATGTTTGTTAAGGCCTTATTTATGACATATCCAAATTTGAGAATTTTCGGAGTCCATTTACTATGTTTTCAAGTTCGATTTCGTGAACAGTGCAAAGCTCTCCGGTTTTATTAGATTTCAAAGATTTATCAATTTCTCTGTGAGAACGTTGGAATCTCGACTTAATGTCTTTTGGTGATATTTGAGGCATATTTAGAGGATTTCCCACACCGAACCTCGGGTTGAATGGGATTAACGAGCACGTTATATTTTAGGAAAATCCTCGGAAAATAAGTTAGATGTTTATGATGTGGGTTATGATTGTAGTGACGATTAGTCTATTTCATGTGACCCGATTGGCCCGAGTCATTTGCGTGAGAATTCAGTAAAGTCAGAAGGTTCTAGGGAGTCCACGGTCGGGAAATTGGTAGAAGAATCTAGAGGATAAGGCTTAGACCGAGTCAAAGCTTATCCTCCAAGCTTCATTATGACTTGCATTTATTAAGTTAGGCTTTGGTGGCCCTTCATGATGGCTTGTAATAATTAATCAACACTTTAGGGGCCCTCCAAGATGACATGCATTGATGATCTAAGACTTTAGGACCCCATTCATCATGACTTGCATTAATTAGTTGGACTTTAGAGGCATCACCATCATGACATGCATTAATGGCCATAGACTTTAGGGGCATTTCATCATGTTATTTTGTCCAATGTCCATTAATGTAAAGATTTTCAAGATCAAATTATTAATAGCATTTCATGATAATATTTTAGCTCTTATTCATTAATGCCAAGATTTTCAAAATCTTTATAATCATGACATTTGACTTTGGAAGCATTTCATCATGAAATTTTATCCCTTGTTATTAATGAAGCTGCGAGGTAAGCGATGACCTTTTGTTCCAATGACACATGCGCTTACCTCATGTTCCAATGACACGTGCGCTTACCTTATCCAAACTTTGGCCCCAAGTTTTGCCTCCCTATAAATAGAAGGAAGGTGATTCGGCCAAGGGGAGAGAGAAATGAAGAGATAGAGAGAGAGAGAGAGAGAGAGAGAGAGAGAGCCGAGAGGAAGAGAGAAATTGAGCTTCACCAACTCATCCTTCTTCCTGTTGTTCGATCAAGTGAGGAAGCTACGTCCGAGGCCCGAATGTTTGTGTTCAAGCCTCATGCCAAGAATCTCCCAAGAGTCGCCGAAGCTCTCGTGTTCTCTAGTTCTTGTGTAGTTGTTGTGTAAGTGAATTCCCTAATATCGGGAAAGGATGTTGAGATGCGTTGTAACGTGGTTTGCTTGGACCGTTTATCGGTTGTTTGGTTGGTTGTAGTTGGTTCATTCCCTTGATTTAATCAGGTTTTATGTTTAATGTTGTTTTGAGATAGAACCGAGCCTTGGTTGGTAAAGTGTACATGATGTGACCATGCGTGATGTTTTCTTATTTGAACTTTGCTATTGATCTGCCATCGATGAGGGTGCGGTAAGGGTCGACTTATGTTAACAGCGATCAATATATCCTCAATTGATATTAGTATTTTCACTTGCTGAGTCTTCCCAACTCATCCCCCGTTTTTCCCACCCTTGGGTCCATAGGATGGTCGAACGAACGGCATCGACAGGGGAAGTTTGAGCCATGTTGGAGTTCGGGAAAAGCTGGGAGTTGTGAATCCAAAATAGTGGGCTTAGGACACCCAAGCCACTTGTTATTATTGTGTAAATGGCTAAAATCGACTAAGTTGGCTTGTAAAATATGTTTGCTTGTCCTGTAAATATAAGGTTTACTCATGATGCTTCTTGTCTTATTTCCGCTGTGTGTATTGATTGTGATTGTCCCGAGATATGCTTCCACTTGTGTGTAAAGAATGAGAACAATGAACGGGACATCACGTTAATGACCTTGAGGTGGGGGCGTCACAGTTTTTAATGTGATTGTCCCGAAGATATGCTTCCGCTTGTGTATAACGAAAAAGAATAATAAACGAGACGTCACGCTTATGATCCCGAGGTAGGAGCGTTACAATTTAATTTGGTATCAGAGCAGGTTTTCCCTTCAGTAGGTGCAGTTCGGGCAGCTTGCAATTGGCCAGTCTGACGAGGGCGAGGAGTGGCGCCGGGGCCATATGACCTGATCATTGAGCAGCTCCTGACAGAAGTAGTGCCGGGGCAAGAGGCCTGATCATTGAGTGGCCTTTGGGCAGAAGTGGCTTTGGGGTAAAGGGCCTGATCATAAAGCGGCTCCTAGTAGGCTTCTAGGATGGCTAATGGCAAGAATGACCGAACTGTGCACCGAATAAGGAAAACGATTACGAAATCAAAGCGGGAATAAAGACCTGGAGTAATAAGGTGCGCTAAAGTTGGAGTAGTTAGCTAGGAAACATCCATATGCATGTGAATGATTGATTGTGGTTGAATAGGTTAAGTGTTTCTATTTGTTTATGATCACTGACCTATTCTTGTGTTGTAGAAAGTTTTGTTAGACTATTTATAGCAAAATAAGTGCTTAGGACCAGGCTGCGATCGCTAAGGAAAAAGGAAAGTCCCAGCAAGACGCCACGACCTCGAAAGAAAAGTCCAAGCAGGTTTCCCTTTAGTAAGTTGCAGTTTGGTGTTCAGCCAAGAGAAGGCTATTGAATTTTGATATAACCCGATCTGATGAGGGTAGGGAGTGATCACTGGGGGAGAACCTGATCAAAGAGTGGCTCTTGGCTATGAAGTGGACACCGAGGCACGAGGCCTGATCAAGGTGCGGCTTCTAGCAAGAGTGGTCGTCGGGGTTGAAGACCTGAACAAGGAGCGGCTCTTAGCAGGCTTCTAGGATGGCGGATAAGAAAAGGAATAAACCGAACTAGGTAATGAATTGAAAGTAAGATGGGAACTGTTACTTGAAACAATAAGTATGATCTTCATGATTATTATAAGTAAGTAAACTATGTTTGAGGAAGATTTTATCAGAGTAGCGCAACGGAAGCTTGGTCAAGCTTGCTGCACTCTAGTATGTTGGATCGAGGTCGGGGAAAGAAAGATTGCTGGTCCAGAGCTAGCCCACATTATAGTGGATGCTATAAAGGTACTAAGGTAAGATAAGTCCCAGGTACGTAGGATCTTTTAAAATTCTAGAACGAAAAGGGAATTGGCCTATCGGTTGGCATTGCCATTGAAACTTGCTTAGGTATATGTTGTGTTCTACATATTGATATTGTGAAAGTGTGAGCTCGATCCGGCACGCATGCCGAATTTTTTGATGAGGTCGAAGTGGACAACAGAGTGTCCTATGCTGAGGAGCAAGTGCAGATCGTGGATTGTAAGGAGCAAGTGTTCAGAGGTAAGACCATTCCCTTAGTTAAGGTCCTATAGTGTTACCGGGGCATAAAAGAATCCACCTGGGAGAGTGAGGAATTGAGGAAAAGTTGATACCTGCATTTATTCAAGGAGCTAGGTATGTTTTAAATTTCGAGGACGAAATTTTATCATAGGGAGAGAATTGTCACATCCCGATTTTTAGGCCTGGGAAGCCGCAGGTAAATTGTAACGTCCTCAATTTTAGTCCTTGGGAAATGGCTATAGTTTAAGTTTGGTGGTTTTCCAATCGGAACTAAATTTTTACTCTTGTTTTGGAAAACCCTATTTCGGATCATTTATATCCCTTCGTTTTGTTATTTTTGGGGAGACTTTTGTAATCCAAATTTCAAAACACTTCCGTCTTGAAAGTTGTTCCAAGCATCATGAAGTTTTACATACTTTGATTTTAGAATTTTTGAAGTTGATATGAGTGATACGATGGCCTAATTTTTGGACCGTGTAAAACTGCCCAGAATGGGTATTTCGATGATGTTCACACCGTCTTTATTTTCTACAAGCTTTTCTAGGCTGATTTTGGAAAAGTTTTTTTCACAAAAGTTGTTGAGTACTTCCTTTTCTATAATGTATATAAATTAGGGAATTTTCCGAGATGATTTGGATTCTGGACAGAGCTTACTTTGAAAAACAAAGATTCTGTTCCAGCGAACTATTTTCAGTCTATTTTTGAGCTACTAAAAATGGTGTTTACAAAAAGATTTCGATTTTGTGTTCTCATGAAAAATGTTTGTCAAGGCCTTGTTTATGACATATCCAAATTTGAGAATTTTCGGAGTTCGTTTACTATGTTTTCAAGTCCGATTTCGTGAACAGTGCAAAGCTCTCCGGTTTTATTAGATTTCAAAGATTTATCAGTTTCTATATGAGAACGTTGGAATCTCGACTTAATGTCTTTTGGTGATATTTGAGGCATATTTAGAGGATTTCCCACATCGAACTTCGGATTGAATGGGATTAACGAGCATCTTATATTTTAGGAAAACCCTCGGAAAATAAGTTAAATGTTTATGATGTGGGTTGTGATTGAAGTGCCAATTAGTCTATTTCATGTGACCCGATTGGCCCGAGTCATTTGCGTGAGAATTCAGTAAAGTCAGAAGGTTCTAGGGAGTCCACAGTTGGGAAATTGGTAGAAGAATCTAGAGGATAAGGCTTGGACCGAGTCAAAGCTTATCCTCCAAGCTTCATTATGGCTTGCATTTATTAAGTTAGGCTTTGGTGGCCCTTCATGATGGCTTGTAATAATTAATCAACACTTTAGGGGTCCTCCATGATGACATGCATTAATGATCTAAGACTTTGAGACCCCATTCATCATGACTTGCATTAATTAGTTAGACTTTAGAGGCATCACCATCATGACATGCATTAATGGCCATAGACTTTAGGGGCATTTCATCATGTTATTTTGTCCAATGTTCATTAATGTAAAGATTTCAAAGATCAAGTTATTAATAGCATTTCATGATGATATTTTAGCTCTTATTCATTAATGTCAAGATTCGAAAAATCTTTATAATCATGACATTTGACTTTGGAGGCATTTCATCATGAAATTTTATCCCTTGTTATTAATGAAGCTACGAGGTAAGCGATGACCTCATGTTCATATGACACGTGCGCTTACCTTATCCAAACTTTGGCCCCAAGTTTTGCCTCCCTATAAATAGAAGGAAGGCCCTTCGGCCAAGGGGAGAGAGAAATGGAGAGAGAGAGAGAGAGAGAAGCCGAGAGGAAGAGAGAGAGAGAGAGAGAGCTTCACCAACTCATCCTTCTTCCTGTTGTTTGATCAAATGAGGAAGCTACGTCCGAGGCCCAAATGTTCGTGTTCAAGCCTCACGCCAAGAATCTCCCAAGAGTCGCCAAAGCTCTCGTGTTCTTGTATAGTTGTTATGTAAGTGAAATCCCTAATATCGGGAAAGAATATTGAGATGCATTGTGACGTGATTTGCTTAGATCGTTTCTCGGTCGTTTGGTTGGTCGTAGTTGATTCATTCCCTTGATTTAATTAGGTTTCATGTTTGATGTTGTTTTGAGATAGAACCGAGCCTTGTTTGGTAAAGTGTACATGATGTGGCCATGCATGATGTTCTCTTGTTTGAACTTTGCTATTGATCTACCATCGATGCGGGTGCAGTAAGGGCCGATTTATGTTAACGGTGATCGATATATCCTCACTTGATATTAGTGTTTTTACTTGATGAGTCTCGCGATTCATCCCCCGTTTTTCCTACCCTCGAGTCCATAGGATGGTCGAATGGACGGCAGCGATAGGGGGAGTTTAAGCCATGTTGGAGTTTGGGGAAAGTTGAGAGCTGTGAATTAGAAGTAGTGGGCTTAGGACACCCAAGCTACTTGTCATTGTTGTGTAAATAGCTAAAATCGACTAAGTTGGCTTGTAAAATATGTTTGCGTTTCATGTAAATACAAGGTTTGCTCATGATGTTGTTTGTCTTAATCCCGCTGTTGTTTTTAATGTGATTATCCCGAAATTATGCTTCCGCTTGTGTTTAAAGAAAGATAATAATGAACGGGACGTCACGCTTATGATCCTTAGATAGGAGCGTTATAGTAAGATGAGGCTATTGTGCCTGATGGATGGGGTGGTATGGACAACGTTCTAATTAAGAAACTAAGTCTCAAAGGAAAGGAAGATCAAGAGGAGCAAAAGAGAGAAAAAATTCGACGAGGTAATAGACGGTTTATTCGCAAAGCACAAAAGCATGGTGAAACCATGGACCTATTAGGTCAAGATAGTGATCATTATAATTTATGCATCAAATATACACCCCCTCTGTGGGCCTTTAAAAATGAAGTCATTATACTCGATGGGTGAGGCGGAATGGATGACGAGGAAGCTTATAGAAGTATGGTATCCATGATCACACCATTTGTAATCAAACTCGATGAAGTGGATACGTACGAGGAGACAAGATATCATGTTGACCCGGTTACTATTCAACTTCCAATGAATCAGTTGAAGATCGAGGAAGAGGAACCTCAGCCTGTGATCATTACTTTGCCCCTAAAAGAAGAGTTTGATACTAAGTGCGTACTCTGGGATTACGCACCAAAGGAAGTTGATGCCATAACTCGATCGGGAAAATGTTATGTTCCGAAGGAAAGTGAACATGAGAAGAAAGGTGTAACCAAGGAAGATGTGAAGCAGTTGATGTTAGTCATGAAAACAAGCGAGTATGAGATGATTGAACAGTTAAGAAAGATGCCGGCACAAATTTTTTACTAGACCTCTTTAAAATCTCAGAGAGTCATAAAATGGTACTTATGAAACTTCTTAATGAAATTCATGTCGCGGAGACAATCAACGAAGTGCAGTTGGAAGATTTCGTTGACACCATTCTTCTGAAGGATCATATCGCTCTTTCTAATGAAGATTTTCCAATTGATGGACATTCACACTAGGGATGAGCAAGATGGACCGCCTAAATTGGGATCGGACCAGATCAAATCGACCGGTTTGGTCCGGTTCTCAAGAATATCGATCCGATTCCCAGTTCCTAAAAATGGAACCGGTTTTCGAGCGGTCCGGTTCCCGGTTCTAGGGTGGGAACCGGACCGACTGGACTGGACCAATAAATATATATATTTTCTAATTTTTTCATATATATATTTATTTACTTTTTAAATAGATATTTAAATAACAAAAAAGCGTTTGATAGTTCATTTTTATTCGATTTCAATGGGACCAACCCAAAAATGCTTTCATATATTGGTCTCGAAAATGCTTCCCGATTCCCTCTTGCCTTTACCAATTGGTCCCATTGGAACCAGACCAGACCGAAGGTCCGATCCGGTCCCCAGTCCTAGAAACTGGGAACCGATCCTTCCAATATGATTCCAGATTCTTGGGTTGGACCGGACCGGATAGGGAACCGCTTACCTCTAGTTCACACAATAAAGCTCTATATATTACCGTCAGATGCAGAGGCAAAGAAGTATCACGAGTATTGATCGATAATGGCTCCGCACTTAATCTGTGCCCACTAAATAGATTGCATCATCTGGGGATCAATGAAGAGCTTATCAAACCTTCTAAGGTGACTAAACGTTTGTTTGATGGAACAAAGAAGGATGTCGTTGGAGATATCGAGCTCGAGGTGACTATAGGCCCTATCCCTTTTTTTATTGATTTCCAAGTGGTGGATATCCCGAGGACTTTCAACTTGTTATTGGGAAGGCCTTGGATTCATATGGTCGGTGCCATCCTTTTAAGTTTTCATCAAAAAGTTCAGTTTCTCATTAATGGCAAAATGATTACTGTGCATGGAGAAATGGATTTTACCACTTATAAAGCAAGTGTAATACCTTATATTGAGCCTGAGGTAAATGAAAAGCCAAGCTATCACTCGTTAGAGTTAATTTCAATGATACATATTCCCGTTGGCAGCATCATGAAGCCTCCAAAGCTCTTGACATCGTCCATTATGTCGGGGAAGGTGTTATGCCAATATGGGTTCGTTCCTGGTGACGGACTCAAATCGAAAGCTCAAGGGATTAAGGAGCCTATTATTCCACTTGCTGCTAAAAATAAATATGGGATAGGATATATCAAAGAGAGTTCTAATGATCACTATGGAAGCCAAGGTTGAGATCCTAAGAACCATGTAGGCTACAAAAGTCGAGGTGATCGCACTATCAACCCATCAGTATGGAAGGGTAAAGCTAAAGAGCTTCCCTATCATCATATCCATATTAAAGAACTGGGCCTTCCAAATTACTCCAAAAGGAGACTATTCATGTAGAAGAGGAACCTGCTTTGTTAGATCTATTCAAGGAAAATACTATTAATGTCATCATAACTGAAGAAGAAGATACCTACGCATTGGAATAGGAAGATCTTTCCAATTCTTTACTTGCTCTATTGTTTTTTTTTTCATTGCATTACCGCTTTCATAGTTTCTAGCTTCATTTGGATTATGTATGCAATTTCAATTTAGTTGCAATTTCCATTCACGCTAATGTAGTTATCCAATCTTTCAATTTAATAAAAGTGTGTTCAATGTTTTGTTAAGGACGTATAGAAACAAAACTAAATCCATGATGAATATTGCTCTCGCTTGTGAGGCTTGAAGCTTTGGGTTTCTATATCGCTTTTGGTTGCAAAAATGATTTTCAGGAGCAAGGATGTCCAAAGATATGAGGACTAGCTCTATTTCTCTCTTTTTCAAAAATAGAACTCAAAATGAATTTCCACAAGGGCTTTTCATAAAATCTCACGCATTGTTGTACTTCATATGAGAATACTAACCATGTTTGTCGCATATTAGGCCTGAGCATTCGCATATTAATAATAGTTATTATATGGCTTAAATCCATCAGAGGAAATTACTTGTAATATTGAGGAAGTTGATGAAGATGAGGAATGGGTCAGAAAAGAATGGATATGTCATGAAGAATCAAAGCCACTTACACTAGAGAAGACAATTACTATCAATTTGGGCAATAATGAAAACCCCAAAGAAGTTAAGATTGCATAAAGCCTTTCTTCTGTAGAAGCAGAGAAGATTATTGAGTTACTCAGAGAATATCAAGATATCTTCGCATGGTCTTACACCGACATGCCGAGTCTTGATCCAAAGATTGTTGAACATGCTTTACTAATTGATCCAAGCATTACTCCAAAGAAGCAAAATCTTCGGAGAACAAAGTTAGAATTAGCAAAGAAAATAGAAGAAGAAGTGATGAAATTACTCAAAATTGGATTCATTGAAGTGGTACCTTATCCAGAATGGGTTGCCAATATAGTCCTTGTATTGAAGAAAGATGGACAGGTATGGGTTTACATTGATTATCGCAATCTAAACAAACTAAGTCCTAAGGATGATTTTTCACTACCACATATTGACGTCTTAGTGGATAGCACTGTCAGCTTTGAAACATTTTTATTCATGGATGGTTTTTTAGGATATAATCAAATCCTCATGTAAAAAGTGGATAAGGCGAAAACATCTTTTATTACACCAAGGGACACATTCTGTTATAAAGTGATGCCTTTTGGTTTAAAAAACGCTAGTGATATGTATCAAAGGGCAATGGTAACCTTATTTTATGACATGATGCATGAGGAAATCGAAGTATATATTGATGACATGATTGCCAAATCTAAACAACGAGAAGATCATTTGGTGGTACTTCGGAAATTGTTCAAAAGGCTCATAAAGTACAAGTTGAGATTAAACCCCAATAAATGTGTATTTAGGGCAAAATCTGGCAAGTTGTTAGTATTTGTGAATTAATAGCAAGGGCATTGAAATAAATCCCTCAAAGATCAAGACAATATATGATCTCAACACTCCCTCAACAGTTAAGGAAGTGAGAAGTCTATTAGGACGATTGAACTATATTGCTCGTTTCATTTACCAGCTTTCTGAAACTGTTAAGCCATTTTTCAAATTGCTGAAGAAAAATGCCAATGTGAAATGGGACATAGAGTGTCAGCCTTTTACAAGATCAAAGAATATATGTGTGTCCACCAGTGCTTGTACTACAAATCCCTGGGATTCCATTGATCTTATACTTGACAATTCACCATGAGTCGTTGGAAGCAATGCTTGTTCAAAGAAGACCAAGTGATGGTAAGGAACAAGCCATTTATTACCTGAGTAAAAAATTCAAAATATTTGAAACGAATTATCCAACGGTGGAAAAGGCATGTGTTGCACTAATCTAGGTGTTGCACAGACTAAGGCAATACACTATTCATCATCAAATCTTGCTAATAACTGAAAATGATCCGATCAAGTATTTACTTAAGAAATCTTCCTTGGTCAAAAAATTAGCAAAGTGGCAGGTTTTGTTATCAGAATTTAATATCAGAAGTTCATCATAGAAATCCATCAAAGGAAGAGCAATAGCAGATATGTTAGCAGAGAATTCCCAAGTTACTACCAATCATGAAGAGGATGAGTTTGACAATCGTATATTGGCTGTGGGTGATGATAAATGGACCATGTATTTTGATGATGCAACCAATTTATCTAGATCAGGGACTGGAGCAGTACTAATCATCCTAGAGGGCTAACATTGTCCAATATATGCAAAGTTGGCATTTCCATGCACTAATAACATCGCTGAATATGAAACTTGTATTCTTGACTTGCAATTAGCTCTCTCGATGAAGGTGAAGAGACTAGAAGTATATGGAGATACTATGCTTATATTATTACAAACAACTTGTGAGTGGCAAACTCGAGATACCAAGTTGATACCTTATCACGGGTACTTACAAGAAATGATGGAAGGATTTGAAGAAATAATGTTTGATTATCTTCTAAGAACTCAGAATCATTTCGCAGATGCTCTTGTAACTTTGTTATCCCTACTGTAAGCTGAAGATGGTATTAATATAGAGCCATTAAGGATTGACATTCTCGAGCAACCAGCACATTGTATGGCAGTTCAAGCAGGGTTTGATCATGAACTATGGTTTCACGATATCAAGAAGTATCTCTAAATTGGAGAATTTCCTAAAGGAAGTCAATCAGGTGATAGAAAATTTATAAAGAAAATAGCTGCCAAATTCTTCCTCAGCTGCCAAACTCTTTACAAGAGATCATTTGATTTAGTCTTGTTAAGATGTGTTGATGCTAAATAAGCTGAACAGATTATGAAAGAAATTCATGAAGGCGAATGTGGGCCACATATGAATGGACATCTTTTAGCCTGAAAGATTATGAGATTAGGATATTATTGAATGACAATACAGATGGATTATATCCAGCATGTGAGATACTGTCATCAATGTCAAGTTTATGGAGATATGATCAATGTACCGCAAAATGAGCTACATCAAATGTTAGAGCCATGGCCATTTTCAATGTGGGGCATTGATATGATTGGTCCAATCAACCCCAAAACCTCAAACGGACATCGCTTTATCTTAGTTGTAATTGATTACTTCACGAAATGGATTGAAGTGAGTTCATATACTAATGTCACCGCTAAAAATGTGGCAAGGTTCATTAAGCGGAACATTATTGCTCGATATGGAGTTTCGAAAGCAATCATCACTGACAATGGATCAAATCTAAACAACAAGATTATGGATGATTTACTTGAACATTTCCGCATTCGACATTTGAATTCATCTCTTTATCGTCCACAAATGAATGGAGCAGTGAAAGCAGCATATAAGAACATTAAGAAAATATTGTCCAAGACAACTGAGAACTATTGTGATTGGCATGAAAGGTTGCAATATGCTTAATGGCATATCGAACTTTGATTCGAACATCAATTGGGGCAACTTCGTTTTCCTTAGTTTATGAAATGGAAAAGGTATTACCTGTTGAAGTGGAAATTCCTTTGTTAAGGATATTATCACAATTAAAGCTTTCTGAAGCTAAGTGGGTTCAATAAAGATATGAACAACTCAACATGATTGATGAGAAAAGATTGAGAGCTATATGTCATAGTCAAGCTTATCAAAGGAGAGTTGCTAAATCTTTCAACCGGAAGGTTAGACCAAGGCATTTTGAGATAGAATTTCTGATGGTGAAGAAGATCATCCTCGATAATTCAGATTCGCGTGGAAAATTCACTCCAAATTACGAAGGACCATATGTTGTTAAGAAAGTTCTGCCCGGAGAAATATTAATTCTTGTAGATATGGATCTAATAGAATTGGTTTATCTTGTAAATGCAAATACTGTCAAGATATTCTACCCATGAAATGAAATAATAAACTTGGTTGAACATTTCAGGAGGAGATTTGGGCCACTTTAGAATATGTACATATTATGCATACCATGCATTTCATAAGCATATTTGTTAGTTTTGCAGAATGAAGTAAAAATGAGTCTAAGGTGATCAACGATCTCAAATTCTCCAATGGAGTTGGTAAAGGTAAAAGGGTGTATCGTTCCAATTTACTATCCTTGATATCATTATTTAATATATAGTCTTCCTTTTTGTCATTCCTAGGGAGTTCAAAGAAAGGAAGCAACAAAAAATAAATCCCCAGTGGAATTGAAATGGAAGCACATACAAGAGTTGGCAATATCATTCGAGTTATTGATAAGAATTTTGCAGGATCCTCACTAAACTGAAAAGGTGAGTTGAGTTTAAAAGAAGTCAAATTCCCCAAATGGGGCAAATCAAAACAAGAGATTGAAAAATAAAAAGCAATCCTTTGTAAACAAGAGGTCGGTTGTATCGTTTCAATTTGAGAGAAGCAATGGAAGAATCTATTTTGGCATTGTATTTTAACCTTTACAGGGATCCAGACAAGAAGGTCAGGTAAGTATTCCTAACTCATGAATTTAGATTTTCAAAAGTTCATTTTTCAGGAAGATCGAGTTTATTTCCCCAAGCAGAATATCATGAAATCAAAACTAATCTTTCCAAAGATCATTTCAAAGAGTTTCAATCAAAAAAAGTTTAAAACATAAATTCTTTGAGCGTGCATTATGCATCAAAATTTCCTAATGAGGATGATTAGATAAAAGACTTTGAAAAATTTCAAGAAAAATGTTTGGATAAAATCAAATGGAAAGACCTTCAAATGATGAAAGGTACGCTATATCCAAACACATCTCCTGTACACTTGAGTGGAATGGAAGAATAAGGGTCAAAAAATTGAGAAATAGCATCATCCAAAGGAGATAGGGGATATTCGCAATGATTACATGGATTGAAATGATGAAAGTCAATCATTTCACTATCCCAAATACATGATTATCCTTTGTAAGCCAAATTTGAGCCTAAATAACGGTGAAATGTTTCAAAAACAGCCCTGTTAAGAACCACCCTCCATTGGTGCAAATAAGGAGGTTCGTAGTTAGCATTTATGGAGAAAAAGATCAAGAAAGATTATGTTGCATACACTTGCATCAATCTTTCTGTTATAACTTCAGATGAAATTACATGGAAGATTAAGACATCCCAAGAGGAAAAAGAGCATTTCATTTCTTATCCCTAAACACATTACCCTTTGCAAAGCCCAATTAAGCTTGAATATTCATTTCAAAACCCAAATTTTGTGATCATCTCTTCACACTGGAGTATGGTATATGATCCACTCAGATCAATAAGAAACGAAAAGGCATGACAAAGAGTCCTTAGAGTTCAAAAGGTCAACAGCCAAAAGATTTGGAAATGCAAGTGCCAAAGAATCAGGGGTATGAAAAAGCAGCGTGCCTGGTAAAAGTAAGGCCAAATGCCCAAAAAAAATGAGAAAAAGAAGAAAAGAAAAAAGAAGTTCAAAAGAAAGCTCAAGATGACAACAAAAGAAAAGAAAAAGTTGTGAAAGATCAAAATATCATAAAAAGAAAGAAGTTGAAAAAGGAAAGACCATGATGAGCATCTAGAGGACTTTCGTGGTCATAAAAAGAAAAGATCATTAGTGGACAAAAGAAAAGGTTGATGATGCTAAGAAGATCACAAATTTCGCAAAAACCCTGAATTAAAAAATAAATGAGCCTTTTGAGTTTACCCAATATCAACATTACAACCTCACCCAAAGTTTTTTCATATTGGGATGTTGAGAGTAAATGCATGATTTCATGGCAGAAGCCATCACTCAAAGAAGTGTGTGGAATCTTGTCTTATCTTATCCTCAAGGTTATTAACTTGTAGACCTGAAGTGAGTCGAAAGATGATGAAATTCCTTTTTGGCCTTAAAATGCCTTTCCTTTGAATAGCCATGGACCAAGCCAACGTTACAATCCTTCAAAAGACCTTGTCGGATTAATCGAATTGTATACATTGCAAATATATCTAAATACCTGAGGATTGGTTATGTGAGATAAATTGAGAAACATAGAGTGATTCTCGCATCAACGGATAAAAGAGCGAACAAATTCATAGATTGAGATAAGTCCTTTCTAATGAAGGTCTTCCAATTGATCATTTCAAGCATTTCTTGAAAGATTTCAAGCAATTTGCTCAAACGCTTCCTTTAAAAAGAAATTTGATTGTCAAAATGCATTAACATAAATTTTCAAGTAGTTTGTGGTCAATGTAAAATCAAATTTTCTAACAGTTTGTGGTAAAATTAAAACCACATTTCATCAGTTTATTATAAACTTAAAACCACGTTTTACCAAATAGTTTGTGATCAACTAAAAGCCACCCAATAGTTTATGGTCAACTAAAAACCACATGAGGGTTAGTGGATCCTTAAAACCACACAGTTCATGGTCAATCTAAAACCATGAGGTGCTCATTTTTTGAGTCTCTCCAAGACCTACTGGCGAGGACGTACTGTCACGCCCTGCACCCTACAAGCTTGCAACATCCCGCTTGGTCATTAAGTATGTGACTTCCCAGGACTAGTTGCCGACCCAATACAAACGAACTAAGAGTAACGTATGTGGAAGTAACTGTTACACTCATTCGACATTCAATTAAATGAGATAGTAAAAAGACAAATGAAACGGAACAACAAGCCACTTTATAAACATAACGTTACTTACAACGGCACACCAAACAAGCCTTACTAGAAGCCTCTACTACAAACCACGCATATACTCAAAAAGATTGGGTGGTCGATCTACTTAACTTCTTTACTCAAAAGAGGGCATACAAAAGACATGAACCCTATCTTCACCCGCCGGAAACTCTACCAACATATGCTTCATATCCACTGGTACCCTAAAACATTGCGGAGGGCCATTTATGTTCATGATCGAGGGTCTAAAAGGTTTGAATTACAACAATGAGAATAAATCTCAATAAGTAAACTCCCTAAGCCTCGCTTAGGGTAACACGTACCTCCAAATCACCCTAATCATACAATCTTACTAACATAGCAACTCAATAGCAAACACCTTTCCTTGGCACAACCAACTTGCAATTCATAAAAAAATGTTCTAAAGAACACCCAACGGTATCACCATACCACACGTACTCACCAAACACAAACAAATCATGGCATTGCATAAACATGCATATCGACAATTAATAATCAAGACATGCTCAAATATCACTCTTGAACATAAAGCATTCCCCAACGCAAATAACACTCGTTGTTGTCTAGATTATTAACGACCCCTCAGGTCACATTGAACCCCGTCGGTCTTCCAATCTAGCCACGCATCGCCCCACTACTTCGGGCACGGCAACGTTGGGGATCGAACCCCCCTGGCAAGCCGGGCACCCAACGGCATTCTAATAAGAAGCATCAATCCGGCCTCCACCACGATCACCAACGTCAACAACCCCCGCCTAGACGGTATCCGAACCACCGCCGGGCATCATCTAGAACTCCCGCCTAGACGAAACTTGTCATGGCCATGTGCACAAACAATCATTCATTGCCAATTTTTATCTTTCTTAATTAGCCAATGCAGAGTGTTTATGACGTACATTTTCCTACGAACGAACATGTCATGAATTGCACTCATAACCATATCAAACATCATTATCTAGTCACAATTTTCCATGATACACCAAGATTAGCCATGATTAACCACACGATCTATTATCAAGCCATAAGATCAATGTTCAAGCATAAGATCCACCATTAATCATTCATTTCGGCCATATGATTGTCATCACAACCACACGATCAATATTAATCACTTTAATCGGCCATGATTAAACTAATTAACCACATGATCAACCATTCTACGCCATACAATTAACTATGATCACATGATCAACCAATACAAACCACATAATCAACTATTAAACCATATGATTAATAATCCAACACATAATCAGTTATGATCAAACAATTTTAGCCACATGATTATTTATTAGCACAAGATCAATCAATCTAGGCCACACGATTATCATAAACACATGATTAGCCATATAAGCCATATGATTAACATTAAACCACATGATTAGCCACTAATCAGCCCTAAGTCAGCCCACAATCAGCCACTAATTAGCTCACAATTAATCGCTAATAAGCCCTTAAACTAGTCCATTAGTCACCCATCGACCTAATCAAGGTTTAGAAAGTTACTTACCACTCATCCAAAGCTCAAAGTGTCACTAAACCAGCAACTAATGATCTGGTGTGCAGCAGCTACCTCGGCTACGGCTGACGATAAACGGTGAACAGTGGTGACGGCGGCTGGTCATGGATTGAACGATGGCTAGGAGTGGTGGTTCACGGCAAGGTGAGGACTAGATGGTGCTGTGATGGTGGCTGGTTGGTGAGGGTGGAGGTGAGGTGGTTGTCAACTGAACAAGGAAGAGAGAAAGGTTTTGGTGGACGACGATGGCAGTGGTGGCTCACGGCTGTCCACGGTGGCGTGATGGTGCTGGTGGTGGACGGTAGTGGCTGGTCGTTGTGGTAAGGTGTGAGCGAAAGTGAGTGAAGGAAGGGCTGATCTGAAAAAATGATGGGGGAGAGAGAGAATGGCTAAATAACATCATCCAAATGAAGGATTGAGATCACTCCTTGGTCCCTAAGTCAAGATCCAAAAGCTAAGATTGATTGTTGAAAAGATTTCTAGAAAGGGCAATCAGGAAAATAACCAAAGCAAGAAGGGCAATTCTATCCAATGAAATTCGGAATCACTGAAGGGGTACAAAGACCAATATACCCTTCCACTCAACCAGGAAGTCCTAGAACACTAAGGGGTGAAAGGGTCTTTTCCAATTCCCGATCCAAATTCATTTTTCTAAGAATTTCCGAGCAAACTGATAGCTAAGCAAGCTTAATGAGGTAACGTCCAATATAATAGTTTTGATATCCTTGAAAGTTCAATACCCAAGTTCGGATTCCAATTCATGGCCAAAATTAATCAATTGCGACTTTAGTATATCTCAAACTAACGGGTGACTTTTAGATGTTACGCGTATTCAATCCGTGGTTAATTCGATATCAAGCCACATTTAAGTTTATTCAAACCATGGCGACCTCGGTTGTTATATAATTGCAAGGGTCAATCATTAGCTCCGAAGGACATGACCGTTAGAAATTGGTTTAGGAATGTTCGTAATTCAAACAATGGCCAAACGGAATCACCCGCGACCCAATTGTATAATATTGGCAAATCATTCTATAACCATCCTTGGATCGGTTTGTAATAGCCCAAAATATCCCCTCGTCAATCCTTATGGTCGAAGTATCAATCTAGGGTCGAGTTCTTAGGTTGTGTGTACTTAATTCCTAACTAGCCATTCCCCAACATTTAGTCTTCTCATGGGTGATCAATTTAGAGTGAGATTTAACTGAAAGTGCATCGATGTGATAATCATTTCATAAATCCTGAAAATGGATCGAAATTCAGGATGTCACACCCACTAGACTGTTGAATAAACATTAAATGTCCGTTTTTATTAGTGCATTATTTCAGCAGTTTTATAGGAAAATGAAATGTCAAGAGTCAGCAGTTACTCTTACGGGTGATAATGGGTTTTAATTTTGGTTTATGGCTATTAATAGAATTGCCTATAATTAAGTTTATTTCAGTTTTAGAAGGGCAGACTACAACCTATAAATCATTGTATTGCTTGTAAGGTTGACAAGAGAATCGAGAATAAAGCTTCTCTTCAGAAATTAGTTTCTCCACAAGTCCATAGTGTTCTGCCAACAATTCTTTTTACAAATTGGTATCAGAGCCGATGGGGAGTGTAATCAATAATGTGCCGCTGCCCCGATTAACGAAGGTGAACTACGAGAATTGGAGCATCCAAATGAAAGCTCTTCTCGGTTCTGTGGATTGTTGGGAGGTGGTTCAAGAAGGTTTCGAAGAACCAGAATCTACCGCAGGATATACGGCGGCTCAAAATAAGGCGTTGAAAGAAACGCGATCAAAAGATAAGACGGCATTGTACATGCTGTTCCGAGCTGTTGATGAGTCGGGTTTTGAGAAGATTGCGAGTGCGACAACTTCAAAAGAAGCGTGGGACATCTTGGAGACTGCGTACAAAGGAGCCGACCGAGTTAAACAAGTTCGCCTTCAAACTCTTCGCAACGAGTTAGAAGGCATGAAGATGAAGGAGTCGGAAGGTGTGTCCGATTACATCACGCGTGTTCAAACCGTGGTGAATCAACTCAATCGAGACGGAGAAAAGTTGTCCGATGCGCGGGTCGTGGAGAAGATTCTGAGGTCGTTAACCGACAGTTTCGAGAATGTGGTATGTGCCATAGAAGAGTCAAAGGATCTAGCAACGTTCACGGTTGATGAGCTTGCCGGTTCCCTTATGGCACATGAATATCGTAAGAAGAAGAAGAAGGAGGAGACACTTGAGCAGGCACTTCAAACCAAAGCATCGATCAATGACGAAAAGATACTCTATTCTCAAAACTTTCGAGGTAAATGGCGTGGCCGTGGTGGTCGAGGAAATAGTCGCGGTGGGAAAAGCCGCGGTCAAGAAGGGTATCATGAGGAGAAGGGGCAATCAAGCTAACAGAATTGGCGCGGAAGAGGACGCGGTCGTGGAAGAGGCGGTCTATCAAATTATTCCAACATCGAGTGCTACAAGTGTGGCAAATATGGTCACTATGCGAAGGATTGCAATTCCGATAAGTGTTACAATTGTGGAAAGGTGGGGCATTTGCAAAAGAATGTCGAGTCGAGAAAAAGGTGGAAGAGACAACCAACCTAGCCACGGAAGATGAGGTGAAAGAAGGTTTTCTCTTAATGGCATATAACAAAGTCAACACCGACAACGACACGGTGTGGTACCTCGACACGGCTGCAAGCAACCATATGTGCGGGCACGAGCATTGTTTCAAAGAGATGCGAAAGGTTGAAGCTGTATCTGTATCGTTTGGAGATGGCTCGAAGGTTGAGGTCAAAGGCCAAGGTACGATTTATTATTTACAAAAGGATGGTTTAGTTGGGTCAATCCAAGATGTGTATTACGTACCAGACCTCAAGAGCAACATTTTAAGTATGGGGCAACTCATGGAGAAAGGTTATTCGGTTTTTATGAAAGACCGGATATTACTGTTGAAAGACAAGCAAGGGCGTTCAGTCGCTCAAGTTGAAATGGGGAGAAATCGGATGTATAAACTGAATTTGAGAAGTGTACGAGAAAAATGTTTGCAAGTCAACGTAGAAGACAAGGCGTCACTGTGGCATCTCCGTTTTGGTCACCTACATCATGAAGGCCTGAACAAGTTGGCAAAGAAGAACATGGTGCACGGACTACCGGACATGGAATATGAGGGAAAATTTTGTGAAGAATGTGTGCTCGGAAAGCATGCGAGAATGTCGTTTCAAAAGAAGGCAGAATATCGGGCTAAGCAACCTCTCGAGTTGATTCATTCCGACATATGTGGACCATTCACTCCTGAATCTTTCAGCGGCAAAAGGTATTTCATTTCCTTTATTGATGATTTCTCACGAAAAACTTGGGTTTATTTTCTGAAAGAAAAATCCGAGGCGTTCGAGGTGTTCAAAAAATTCAAAGTGCTGGTGGAAAAGGCAACCGGTAGACACATCAAATCTGTACGATCCGATAGAGGTGGCGAGTACACTTCGACGGTTTTCATGGAGTATTGTGAGGAGCAAGGCATAAGGCGATTTCTAACCACACCGTACTCTCCACAGCAAAACGGAGTGGCCGAGAGGAAGAACCGGACCATTCTCGACATGGTTCGGTCAATGCTCAAGAGCAAGAAAATGCCGAAGGAATTTTGGGCGGAAGCCGTGCAATGCGCCGTCTATATTCAAAATCGGTGTCCACATGCGAAGTTGTATGATCAAACACCACAAGAGGCATGGAGCGGACAAAAACCGACAATCTCTCATCTCAAAGTATTCGGCAGTTTGGCCTACGCACACGTGCCGGATCAGCAAAGAACAAAGCTCGAAGACAAAAGCAAAAGATATATTTTTATTGGGTATGATGAGAAAACAAAAGGATACAAGCTATTCGACCCGATAAGCAAGAAGATTCTAGTGAGCCGTGATGTACGAGTTCATGAAGCAAATGAATTGGATTGGAATAAAGCAACAGAGGGTATCATCAAAGTTGGAGAATCATCAACTGCTATACCAACAACCATACCGGAAAATTCTGAAATTATTGATGATGAAGATAAACCGCGACAACCCAAAATGCGAAGTTTACAAAATTTGTATGATTCGACAAATGAGGTACACCTTGTATGTCTTTTGGTGGATTCCGAGAATATACGTTTTGAACAGGCAGTGCGAGACAAGAAGTGGCAAACTGCCATGGACGAGGAGAGCGAGATCGGGAAGGCAGGGCTCAGGAAGAAGCTCGTCAAGGAAGGCGAAGGGTGGGAGACCCCGAGCTCCGGCGACGAGGTCGAAGTTCATTACACGGGGACGCTGCTCGACGGGACCAAGTTCGACTCGAGCCGCGACCGCGGGGCGCCATTCAAGTTCAAGCTCGGTCGAGGTCAAGTGATAGAGGGATGGGATGAAGGGATCAAGACTATGAAGAAGGGTGAGAATGCCATATTCACCATCCCTTCGGAACTAGCCTATGGTGATTCAGGATCCCCTCCCACCATTCCTCCTAATGCCACTCTTCAATTTGATGTGGAGTTGCTCTCATGGACTAGTGTGAAAGATATATCTAAGGATGGAGGGATTCTCAAGAAAGTTCTTGTGGAAGGAGAGAAGTGGGAGAATCCCAAGGACCTAGATGAGGTTTTTGTTAAATATGAAGCAAGCCTCGAAGATGGGACACTCATTTCGAAATCAGATGGAGTGGAGTTCACTGTGGGAGATGGATATTTCTGCCCTGCTTTGGCTAAGGCCGTAAAGACGATGAAGAAAGGAGAGAAGGCTTTGCTGACTGTGATGCCACAATATGCATTTGGGGAGACTGGCAGACCGGCTTCTGGGGATGAGGTAACTGTTCCCCCTAATGCTAGCCTCCAAATTATGGTTGAGCTAGTCTCATGGAAGACTGTTTCTGATGTAACCAAAGACAAGAAGGTCTTGAAGAAAACTTTGAAGGAAGGAAGTGTGGAATTAGTGCACGTGGCAAGTCGGGACCAAGTCGCGGATATCTTCACGAAACCGCTACCGACGATACTTCTCGACAACTGCAAAAGACTGATCGGCATGAAAGATGGCAGAAGCATTTAAGTTTATGGGGGAGTCTTGTTGAATAAACATTAAATGTCCGTTTTTATTAGTGCATTATTTCAGCAGTTTTATAGGAAAATGAAATGTCAAGAGTCAGCAGTTACTCTTACGGGTGATAATGGGTTTTAATTTTGGTTTATGGCTATTAATAGAATTGCCTATAATTAAGTTTATTTCAGTTTTAGAAGGGCAGACTACAACCTATAAATCATTGTATTGCTTGTAAGGTTGACAAGAGAATCGAGAATAAAGCTTCTCTTCAGAAATTAGTTTCTCCACAAGTCCATAGTGTTCTGCCAACAATTTTTTTTTTACATAGACAAACCATCAAATCCTCATGTGAGAACCCCCATGTGCTCATTGTTTGAGCCTCTCCAAGACCTACTGATGAGGACCCATCAGGCAAACCCTCAAATCCTCGTGCGAGGATCCCCAGGTACTCATTATTTAAGTCTTTCCAAGACCTACTGGCGAGGAACCACCAGGAAAATCATCAAATCCTCGGGTGAGGACCCCTAGATAATCATTATTTAAGTTTTTTCAAGACCTGCTAGCAATGACCCACTAGGTAAATTACTAAATCCTCAGGTGAAAACCCTACATAATCGCAATTTTGGGTCTTATCTTAAACCCTGACTTTTCAAAACGGTTCTGGGTCTTTCCTTAAACCCTGATTTACAAAGATTTCGTGGGATTATCCTTAAACCACACTTTCAAATAGGTATTCCAAAGCAAATTACAAGTCGTATCCTCAAAGTTATAACTCTCCGCAAGTGATCGCGGCTTGTAGCTTTGAATATGGTGATTTTAATATTCTTTTCTAGTGTACTGAGGTTTGTAGTCTCGAAGCTATCACCCTCTACAAGTGATCGCAACCTGTAGCCTTGGATGACTTTTTGGCCTATCAAGTGTAGTGGCATTTTTCATTGTCCTTCTGCAAGTGATCATGGATTAGTAGCCTCAGGATTCTCGCAAGTGATCGCAGTTTGTAGCCTCAGAAGACTATTTCATGTGGTTTGTAGGTATATCATTAAACCACAGGGTTAGTGGATCCATAAAACCACATGATTTGTAGGCGTATCCTTAAACCACAAGATCAGAATTTAATTCATCACAATCATTACCATCATCAATTCACACTTTGAGATAATCAGCAAAGAAGCTCTCGCAAATGGGTAAGTTTCTCTCTCCCTCAATCACTAAAAATTTCTCAAATGCACCAAAGGTGAAAATTTGGATTGGATCAAGAACTTTAAAGAAGGATCCCTAATCAATTGTTGTGAAATTTTCATTTTTTTGTTAGTAGAGTTGATTAAAAACTTAGGTATCACATTGTCTTTGAGATCAACCTCTGACGAGCTTAATCTTAAAGAAGGGCAGCTATTGATACTTGATTTTTGACCTATTCCTCAAATTTTCTTAAAAATCATAAAATTAGGATTAGGAATCTTGCCTAAGCTTAGGAACCTATTTCTAAATCAAAAATAAATTTTTAGAATTTTCCTGAATTTTTCCTTAATTTCTTTGGATCAAAATAAGAGAGAAAACCAAGAAAAATATCAAATGGAGTTCAAAAATTCCATAAAAATAGCCATTAGTCTTCTTTCAAACCAATCTCATCACTACAACTTCAATTTTGGAAAATTTCAGTTGGGGATATGTTTTTCCCAAAATTGGGCAAATTCATACCCAAATTGAGCCAAAAATCCAATTGAGTCATTTTTAGCCATTTTTAGGCCATTGTGTCTTCACAACAATTGATTTTGGGACCTTGAATTACATATTGATCAGTCCAATTTCATAATTTAACAAAATAATTAAAAAGCCTCAAAAATCAATTGAAATTTAGGGATTTTAAGATCCAAATTGGGAATCTTGTACAATTTGAAATTATCGAACAAGGACAACACTTTTCCTAGGGTTAATAAGCCATGGGTAATTCAATTTTGGCATCAATTTTTTCCCAATCATGTCATCCAAATATTGAATTGAACAAAAACCCTATTGATCCAAATTCAATTTTGGGAATTTTTGGGCCTAATTGTGATAAAAAAAATTTGTACAAATCTCATCTATGGGTACAAAATGTGCTAAGAATCCAATTTTGGGGTTAAATTTGAAAATTTTAATCAAAATCTGGTCGAATTGACAAAATTAAACCAAACCGGGTCTACCGAGTCGGTTGGATCAACCCGACCCGACCTGAAATGGTCTTCTTCTCCACCCACCCAAACCTACACGTCTGAAAAAGAAAAAAAATAGGCTCAACCCCGCTCTTTTAACCAACCTTTTGAAGCTATTTCGGCACGTGTTAAACGAAATGGACAGTTAAAGAATCTCCAGCTGTCCATCCTTATCATCTCTAACCGATTTTGAGTTGGTTATGAGTGATAAACCGCCTCGGGGAGGATAGAAAAGGGCGGGAAAGTCATTATCCAAGCAGACCACTTGTTCAAGAAAATACTAGAGAGAGAGAGAAGAATTAAGAGCGAGAAAAAGAGAGATTGAAGGAGAGGTTGAGTTGAAACTCCCTGAGACCAAGCGATTAGCGATTTTTCGATCAGAAAAGTACCAGCAAATCGGTCCCGAAAGTGAGTTTTCTCACCAAAGAACCTGTAACAAAGCTGATCGCTGAGGTCTGAAAACAAGTCTCGGTCAGGCAATCTAGGACTTGCCCGACGAAATGGTGATCGTGAAGTTGAAGCACAAGTTCCCTAGTTTCATCTTCAAGGCTTTATTTGGCTCGGAAACTCCATTTTAATCTCCATTAAAGCAGGTAAAGTTGGCTTTTAATCACGGTTTTCACAGGATTCCACAATAAGTGTTTGAGTTTAATCCTATTGATCACGTGATTTCCTTTGCAATTTCGAGCTTGTTGATGTCTTAGATGAGCTTCTGATCACGTTTTTATTGTTTAATTGCATTTTAAACCATTGGAATTGCATTAAACCGAGTCGACCATCCATAGAAATCCACACCGAAGCTCCCGAGCCTTGCTGGAGTGCCTCCCGTGGCCATAGGCCACTCAAGTTAGTAGTTTCTGACATTGCTTGATGTTTTGATAATGATTTTTATCAATAAAGACGGCTAGGGCGATTAGGATAATGATTTGAACACTTGAGAAGCTGAATTGATTAGTTTTCAGGTTAAGGTTTTTAGAATGGTTTTTTGTCGGCTGGTGGTGGTTCGGCGGCAAATTAGTGAATTAGGTTGATAGAGGGAAACATGGATTCAACATTAAACCAAATGGAATGGTTAAAACCTCGTCGGTGTCAACGGCAGCGAGTTTGAATCGGCGGCCTCGATAATACTTGAATAAGAAATCATGCCCACCAACTACTCGGCAAAATGCCACAATGAAGAAGGAGTGAAATAGTGCCGAAACAGCGCGATGTCCATCGAGACGATGGCCAGCATCGATGCTGATCGGTTTGACTTGTTGGGACCAATTTGAACCGATTCAACCCAGTTCAATCCGTAGCGGGAAAATTTAAAAATAATAAATAAAAATAAATGCCAAAAAAATCATAAAACATAAAAAATCGTGAAAAAAATTTCAGAATATTCTAAAATTTTCGAAAATCCATAAAAATCTAAAAAATTCTCAAAAAATCCATAAAAATGAGAAAAATTTAGAAAATCCGTAAAAATTTGAAAAATCCCAAAATCCATAAAAATTGAAAAAAAATTCATAAAATGTAAAAAAAATAGATTTTGGGAAAGTAAAAATTAACAGAAAAAACTTTTCCCAAAAAGAATCAAAAATCAAAAATTTTAAAAATTCACAGAATGACCTAAAAACCCTGTGGCCACCCTTTACAAGTGAAATTTGAATTTTTTGAGGTGTCTAAATGGCATTTTTGAAGTCCCTTTAGTTTGGGAGTTAAAAGGGGGTTTTACCCCTAAAAAACCCTAAAAACAACACGATCCATTGAACAAACAAGCAATTAGGGCTTCATTTGGCATTGAATGTTTTGAATTGTCTTCCTTTTAGAGATAGTTTAGGATTGTCTTGATTGATTGACATTGATTGTGCAATTAATGATTGATTGATTTTCTTCGATTAGAACGGTTACAGTTAGTGGGTAGACCTCGAAAACTTGTGTAACACGTTAAGCACATTGTATCGTTTTAGGTACCGAAAGGGTGTTAGTGATCTCAATTTGAGATCATTAACGTAACCAAGTCCACTTACTCAGAATTTATGATTCACAGAATCATGGCATTTCTCCCGTATCTCGATTAAGTTTCTAGTTAACCTACCGATAATGACTAGTGGCGACTTCAAATTAAAATCCAGACTAAATAGAAGGATAAAAAAAACTATAACCCACTGTCACGTGAGGTATGATTTGGGAGAAACCCTTATTTATCTAGTGATGGGATGTCCACAAGACGTTTGGGCGAAATATCCATTTTGGACCTTAGTAGCTCATTCGGAAACAGTTTCCTCATTCGTGACAAATGAAAATACGTTCATAGCGTGCAGAAAGCGCGGCGCAACACCCTTCATACTGAACATCATAGGCAAAGCATTCTTCTCTATCAATCATAAATCTAATTTTAACTTCATTTGCATGTAGGGATAGAAATAGCCTCAGAACCATAGTCAATATATAACTAGGTGCATGAGAATTTAGCTGCAGATTCGGAGATCAGTGTGTTTATCAAGGAACCAAAACAAGATGATCATCCTTTTTGTAGTTTCTTATAGCCAACACGCAAAACTAAAAGGTAAAATAAAATTGAAGTCTTCAAAGGCATTTGAGAGGACTTTTTAACCATCGCTTCTAGCTTTTAAGAGGTGCTATATTTCCAAAAACTATAGCAGTCAAAATAGATATAAGCTAATTTTCAATATTTTTCTATATGAACCTTCATTCTGAAAAAAAAAATTGATTACTTGGCATTGTGCAGAACTACTTGCACAATGCCGAATCCTTACACAAAGCATTTTCTAAAAGGACAACACACTAAAAGATCACTCAATCACTTCTATGGCCACCACTACAGCCATGCATAGGACAACGGAGCTCTAAAGCTACAACACCATAAAAAAATTGACAGCCACTCCACACCCACTTGCTTCCTTCCTCTCTTTTGAAAGAGAGATCCAATGGAGCATCCCCTAGGGCAATTGAAGCACGGCCGAACTGTGCCCTCCTTAAAATAGTGATCGAGAATAGCCAAGAACCAAAAGAAAAACACAAGGGAGAAGAAATGCCTCCTCCAGATAACAAAATTAGAGTCAAGTTTCGATTTTTTTTTACCACTCCCTTGAAATACCTTTCCAATTTCTCAGTTGAACATAAAGCACCGCAAAAGCTCAAATAAGGAATATGCACTTAAGTTGTGAGTGCATGTGCAAATAATTGAAAATAGAACCTAGCTATCCCTTCAAGCACAAGCTTTCTTCACACACCCTTCAAAAGCTTAAAGTGCTTTATGAAATGAAGCCGTGCTAATCCCTAAATTTTTCTTGGTCATGATAAAGCAACTGCATTCTTGAAAAGGTGGACTTCAAACTGGAGCTAACAACTTGTTAAATTGAACTCAAATGAATCTGATGGAGAGAGACTAAAGCCTCTTCTTTACACATAAAATCTTTCTCCAAAATCAACACAAGACTTTATAGGAGTCATGTAGTATGTCCTGACCAATGCAACCACATGAAGATAACCTTAACTGATCTCCTCAAGTATTCATAGGTAGAACTCAAAGGCTAAGGGCAAGGTTAATTTTTCTCCCAAAGCAGACATTCGTGACTCTACATTACCAATCCGATTTGGAAAGAGAAATAAAGGCTAATTAAGAGCAGCTACATGTTTATTTAGAGCCACAAACAAGCACAGGTCTCCTTATTTTCTTTCAATATATAGCAAATTGAATCTCCAATCTGTAGAGCAATTATTTTGAAAGCTTACCAATCAAGGAAGTGCTTTCATAATATTTTTGGAAAGAACCTTGACTACCACAAGGCCAAAAGCTTTCTCAGTAGGTTGAATGCATCACTTGCTCCCATAGGTAAAATAGCATCCCTTATCTAATGAGGCAGGGAAACATTAGTGAAGCATAGGAATCAAAAGTGCAAACAATGGAAATTATGGCTAACACAACAAAAAAGGTTTATAATCCCAAAGGAGAAAAGAACCATTTTATTTGATAGATTGGCTTCGAGATTTATATCCTTGAAGAAAGCAGGATCATGAGCTAATCTATATAAAGAACCATCATTTCCATCGATAAATCCTAGCGATCTTAACTGTTCCTCCAGGCATATTGTAGACGTGCCCAATTCCAAATCATCATTTGCAGAAACCACAAGAAGTGATAGAGTACCAGCTACCAGCATAATTATGAATGCACTTGTTTTAAGCAGAACAGCTTGTCATAGACAAAGAATCTAACAATTCATCACCAAATTTCGAGGACCAAAACAGAAACTCAAAAGAGACCCAAGCAGAGAACGAGCAAGAGAGATCGAGAGAAAGGGGGGAAAAAACAACAAAAGCGAAGAGTGTCATGCCTTATGGATCATGAATAAACTCGCTGATAAGACCTCAGCTCTCAAATCAGGAAATGGCTTATCAAGCGATGCGAAGGGAAGCAAAAGAACACTCGGACTTCGGATTTTAGTTTGTGGGAATCTCGTCGGCTCCCTCAAGAAAAAAGAACTATTTGTCAAGAAAATATTCGATGCCTCTTGTGATTCCACTATGGAAAAATCCCAGCAAATCGGAGGCGTCGTCAGCGTCGATGTCGAAGGCTAGGGCGGAGGTGGAGGCTAGGGCGTCGCTCATCGGAGGTGGCGTCGGTGTCGGCGCAAGGAGATGGACCTCACTCGTCAAAGGCAGCGAACCTCACTCGTGGGAGGCGACGGACATTGCTCGTGGGCAGTGGCGGACCTTGCTCATCGCTTGTGGGATGCATCGTCGACATTGGAGGCTAGGGTGGAGGCGTAGGAAAGGACATCGCTCGTCGGAGGCAGCGTTGGCGCAAGGAGATGGACCTTGCTCGGCGGAGGTAGTGGACCTCACTTGTGGGAGGCGATGGCTCATGGGAGGCGACGGACGTCGCTTGTGGGCAGTGGCGGACCTCACTCATCGGAGGCGTCGTCGGCGTTAGCATTGGAGGCTAGGGCGAAGGTGAAGGCTAGGGCATCACTCGTCAGAGGCGGCGTCGACATTGGCGTCGACACAATGTGAGGGAGACGAGGTGCAGAGATCTAGATGGGGAGTGCGAAAGAGAGAAAGAGTGGAGAGAGAGGGTGCTTGATTTTATTCAAAAATTTTCTCATCCAAATCTCTCAGCTCTGTGCCGTGAGAGTGATTCCACCGTAGAGCATTCCTGACAGGTGGGTCCCCTTCGAACACGTGTCGCCACCTCAAGATTGTGATTTCTCCGCGATGGAATCACAAGGGGCACCCAATATTTCTCCTAGACAAGAGGTTTGAAGAAGCCTAACGGGACGTAGAAAATTGTGCCTATACAATAACCAAACCTGTTTCCACCAAATGATATCAAAGTTAGTTCCGTTATGCGATGCAAAAAAAGGTTGTCTTTCCATATAATTCTTGAACAAAAAATTCAATGTACTAATGAAGTTATGGACTTACATTTAGGGGGCCTAAAAATAGGCCAGGCTTGAAAGGATTTTCTAGCTAGGCCTAAAGGGACCGGGCTTGGCTTTTCTAGCATGCTGGCCCTAAGTAAGAACATTGGCCTAAATCACAATTAAGTTAGTTTGGTCCAAGCTAGTTTGGGAAAATTCTGATTTTTGTAAGTCTTCATTTATTTTGCGGAAAATGAATGATTTGAAAAAAAATTTTCAATAAAAAATCAAAATAAAAAATATTTTCATTATCTACAATAATTTACATCTAAAATATTTTGTGGATGATGAATTTATTTTTCGTTCATTTATTTTTGTAAGCAATATGAGCAATTATTTTTTAGAAAAATATTTCTCAAATCATTAGATTTTTGCGAAACAAATGGACAGTACTAATATTTAAAAATATTTTCCTAAAAATGATGGGCTATGAAATTAGTTTTCATTCGTTCATTTGTATAAGCGATATAAGCGATCATTTTTTAAAAAATATTTACCAAATGGTTTGTTATTCGCAAAACAAACAGACCTTAAAATTCATTTTATAGATATCATTCATGAATTGTCAAATTTTGTAAAACTCAAACATTTAATCTAAAAGGAAAGCAAACCTTTAAGCGCATCACTTTTGATTTGGCCTCAAATGTCCGCTTTTTAGCGCGGCATTTTGTGTTTGCTTTGGTAGTTTGAGCTTGTTTTTCGAATTACTGTGGTTTCTAAGCAATATATTTTATTTCCTAAATTTTGAAGTTTTTTAGTCTTTCACATATTTTATAATTTTGAATTATTTTGGGCCTCTCGCGCTTGGTAGCAGGACCAACCAGCAAAAAAAAATGGTCGGGTAGGTCGGCCCGAAAATATCTTGACCGTTAAAAACTCCATTGGTATGAATTCCAGCGCTTCCTGTCTATTTGAACATCCCTCGTTAGGTTCCATCAGTAAAAGATTATTATGGAATTCGGAGGTGTCGATGTCACCTCCATTAAGTAACTCCTTGATCGATAGGATCTATCTACGTAGATATATATTAAATGCTCTTTCTTAAAGGTTTGTCTCTAAAAGTGACGAGTGAGATTCTAATTTACAAGGGACAGACCCAAAAAAAAAAAAAGGAGAGATTCTAATTTACAAGGGATTGATCATTCTCGTTGCATTGAGCATTTTTCTTGCACTCTTCGCCCATTTTGCTTCTGAATAGCATCCGTGCTCGCCTCATTCAACACCATGAGTTTTTTTCCAAAAAAAAAAAAAGAGATTAGTTTTAATGTTGAAAATTAGTAACCATTGAGAATTTTAACATTTTTTTGTAACTCTTCCTATTAAGTATTTCCTCTAAGATTTCTACTATTTTCTCTCGATATTACAATGATAATGCTGATTCCATAGAAAATTTTCCAATGTCGCGAAAAACGGGAATTGAGAATTTCGTAACCAGTGTCGAAAATTCTCATATTTGACATTAGTACATAACACGGACTAAGAATTCTGCCTTTATTTCTTTCTAAATAAATAATTTCATATGAAACATATTACAAATTGACGAATAATTTATTGCGAAAATACGTATTTCAGTTTGCAATGATAAAATAAGCAATGCCCGCATGGCTTTACTACTAGCCGGGCAGAGTAAACATGGTCATGGACATAACGGCCCAATAGGCCCAGTGTACAAATTGGACAGCAAATTGGCCCGACCTTGAATCCTTACCTTGTTCGGCCTACTCACCCGAGTAAGTATATCGGTAAGTATTGATTTATCAAATTGACTCAATTTGTCCCGCCTACAAAATGTGACATTTCAATTCTAGTACGAGTTCTCTAGAGTATACATTACCATGTACGTTTTGAGTTTAAACGGTCTACATACTTTCTTCTGGTGGCCGAGTATGTAAAAATCTAGCTCAGGGAAGGGCGGGACAAAAAATTTATGGGGCAAGATGTAATATTTACACTAGATTTCACAGATTTTATTTTCAATTTGATTAAAAGAAAGGATACATCAGGAAAAATTATCCAACCACTTATAAATCTATTGTACAGATAATTCAATTTTAACTATTTAGTCCCAAATATTTACGCATAATTTCAATGTAGCCTTTTGAGCCAAGTTTCGCCGGAAATCACGGATGTGACGGCATGCCACGTAGGATGGACAATTTACCCCGACCAAATGTCAAACAATTCCGTCGCATAACCCCCCTCTACCCTTGATCCGACATTGTTTCCTTCTTTCTTTTTAAACATCCATAGGACATTTGAGACCTTCCAGGGACCCATCTCATTGGGTGGACCAGTATCCCGGCCTACACATCTTAATTTCCTTTTTTCGAAATCCCACACGCGTACGTTGCTCGCAACAAGAAGTACGTCTTGCTCATGATCCTGTCATGCTTGGATATAATCTATTGCGATGACATCAAAAGGTGTCTTGAGCACTAAATGCATCAAATACCCAAATTGTGTTGATCATCATGGACCCAAAAAAAGGCACGTTGATTATTGTCACGCCCCGTACCCCCACAAAGCGCAAGCATCCCATGCAAAGGTCGAATTTGTTGCGACGTCTCAGAAAGCGTCGCCAACCCAACGCCCAACACACAGATCATTGCACAAGCAGAAGCAATGTATATAAATGTATATATATACCCATACGATAAATAAGACAACCATGGATAGCACAACAATGAAAACCAATGTGAGTAAAACATATACATTTCATTACTATTAAAAATATATACAATATCCATTAGTAAGGAGTACAAACAACAAACCCAAAAAAACAAGTCAACGGCCACTATAATAAAAAAGGGACAGTGGCCCGGGGTTAAGGACATTAGACTTAGACGGGGCTCTGATAAAAAAGGTACGGCCCGATCTATCTAAAGCTGGATCTAACCTAAGGGACCCAGTCCGAATCAGAATCAAAAGACTCAGAGGAGGAAGAACTATCAGGCAGCTCATCCTCGGAATCTAATGAGTCTAAGTCGAACTCAGTCTCTGCGGCCTCCTCCTCCGTGTCCATCGACTCTACTTCATCCTCCAGCTCCATGGGTTCCAGCTCTTCCTCTGCTTCCATCGACTCCAAATCATCTCCCTCCCAGACAACAGGTTCAACTCCAGTACTCGAACTCCCATCAGATGAGGCCTCGGGGCTAACTACCTCTCCACTGGGACACCGCGGGTTTAGCTCACCCTGCCCATCCACCGAAACATCGAAGGTACGAAGAGGTCCATACTCCCCGAAATCATCTCTAAAACACCAGGTTACATATTCATGTTGCTGAGGATACGCCTCTCCCACATCAACCAGTAATATAGAACGATATCTAACATACACGCCCCCAGTCCATAAAGGGTGCACGACCGATGTCCGCCCTAACTGGCACGGAATCCCAAAACGCACTGGAGCATCCGGCATCCTCAAGTCCAGGGATCTGAAAAGTTTGGGTTTATACAACAATGAGACAAGTCTCAGCGAATAAAAACCCCTAAACCCAAACTAGGCTAACATGTACCTCCTGACAGACAACCAACAAACCATATATATAATAATCTCAACCAATTGACCTAGGCCCTCGGCTCAGATGGAGCATACAATTGACTCTGCAGATTAGGCATTTTATATAAATCACGGCACATGCGCGACACACTGGTCACACATACGCCACACGCATGCTCATGCTCAAACGTGCCTGTTTCACACTTAAATCACCGGCACACACATTAGTCACATACTCTGGCACACATTGACCATGCTCATGAATTGCCTCAAACAATGCACTCTGGCATGTGGCTCATTTTCAGTTATAAACTGACCCGTAGGCCACGACTCGAAGGCCAATAATTGATAATCTGACCCGAAGGCCACGACCCAAAGGCCAACAATTGATAATCCGACCTGAAGGCCACAACCCGAAGGCTACAACACTCCGCAGCCCGCGCCGAAGCACATATGGCCCAGTGTCTCTAGGCCTTGTAAAACGCATCAGGTGCAACACCGAACTCCTTACGGACCAACGCCGTCTTTCGGACAAATCGGGCATCGTCCCACGTAAACGCATCAGGACGACATCGACCTGAAGGCCACGACCTGAAGGCCCTTAAGTGATCACATGGTACACCGCCAATTTTATCTGAGCCCCGCGTAAACGCATAAGGGTATTTAGGGTGATCACACATGCTCATGTCAAGCACGCAAACTTGCACACTTTCATCTCATGCTCATTTTCAGCATACGAAATACGTGGTCATGCAATTCTCGCACTCAGGCAACTGATGCAGATTACATGAGCATATAATTACAACGCTGGCACATCAATGAATCACTAATTCATATGAGCATATAATTACACATAGCCGAATACATAACTCACATCCTTTGGCACTATAATTCACGCCAAATCAATGACCAATCGCACACTGCATTAATCGGTCACACAACCACGCTGCAGGGCATCAATAAATGGGCACAAAAATAGCACCAATCATTACCGATCAATCAACAAAGGCCCAATTTAGTCAAATTCGGTTCTATATGTGGCAGCTACAAAACAGCCCAATTTTGGGCATTAAACCACTTCCAAATTGGCTCATTTAACTCCCATATATACCACAAAATAATCCAATACTCATCAGCCCATAAATAAGCCTAAACCCAACCTAATTAACCCCTAAAACTAACTAATCCTATCTAGAGAGGCATATTTAGTCCTAATCAAAGTTTAGGAATTTATACTCACACTAAACTAGACTTCAAATAAGGCTAGCCGATGGGGAACGAGTGGCTAATCGCCGACGTGTAGCGAAATTGGCGGCGGCATCCTGGTGCTTTTGTGGCGGCAGCGGTCGGCCTCCTCAGGCGAACCGAACGGCGGCGAGACGGAGGGGTTGGTGCTGGTTAGTGGTGACAGAAGGGAGAGAGGAAAGGACGGTTGGTGGTGGTGAACAGTGAGCCCGGACGGCGATGGCTGGCCTCATTGGGCGGTGGCACGGCAGCGAGCGGCCTAGAGGCTGATCGGTCCGGCTTCCTCACAATTGAAAGAAGAAAACGAGGAGGAAGAGAGAGAGAGAGACGAGACGGTGGTGAGGGTGGCGGTCGAACGGCGAGGCGGCGGCGCGGCTAGACGGGCGGCGCGCCAATGGTGATTGGCCTCTCGACCGAGAAAGAGAGGAGAGGGAGAGAGAGAGGTGGCCAGCGGGTGGAGAGGGAGAGGAGAGAGAGAGATGGCTTGGCTTCATGGGGAAGAAACAAATGCAATTAATATGTTTGACCACTTTTTTCAAAATTCCAATTTTGTCATTGCACACTTGGCCCACATTAAATCTTATCCAATAATGGAGGGGCATTTTGGTCAATCACCTTGTTGCATTATTAGGCTGATACAAGCCTAATTAATCCTCAAATTAATCCCCAAATTTAACCAAAATTCGAAATACCCAAATTTAGCTTAGAGGCAAAATGGTCATTTTCCGATTTTGGGTTGAATTTCCATTTTTCAAACGTACCAGTCCCAAATATATGTGGCCACACTAAAATGACGTCGTCCTCGCAAAATTAGTTGCATACGACCCTGAAATCCGACGTCCAAGTCCGGATCCAATTTCATGATCAAAATCTCTCAATTTGAAATTTTAGGGTCTCTCACTAACGGGCAACTGTTTAAAGGTTACGCGTATCGACCTAGGGTTACTCGAGTCGTGACGGTCTTGATTACTAGGAGAACATGAGGAATTACTACTAGTTCCGGAGGTCGCGATTGTTCGGTTTAAATTCGGGATTTGTTCGCCACACGTACTCTCGATCGTGCAGAACCACCCGCGATCCGATTGTACATCATTGGACAAACCAAATTCGTCACCCTTCTAAGATCGGCCCACATTGGCTCAAAATATTTTCTCGTCGTTTCTCAGAATCGGTGCCCAAATCGCAATCGGATCCCTAGTCCACGTACCGTTTACTATTTAGCTATTCCCTTCCGGTTAGTATCCCGAGAGAGCTCAATTTCGGGCAAAACTTACTAAAATTAAATGAGAAATAATATCAATATTATTGATCCCGGAAATGAATCAAATTCGGGACATTACAATTATGGTCCATAAACACATTTAGACGTGTGCTAATGCTGCGCTCTTTCTTCTTATCTTGCATTGCACGTGAACAAACCGACGGCATCGGCAAGTGCCGGCGATTTCCCTCGATCGCTCCTCTCCGAGGCCTTAATCCCATCTATGTAGGTCCAGTTCATCTGAATCGGTCGATTGCGTGGGCCCTATGTAAATTCCATATGATCCAACTACCAGGATCGACCAGGTCCCTGTGTATCGACATCATGCAAGCATTGCTCGCCAATCGCAGCCTCCTCCTCCACCCTCTCGTGAGCGCACGTCCCCTCCCAATTTCCCTCCTTTTTTTCTTTATTTTCTTTCTTATTCTATTGCTTTAATTTAAAGAAAATGACATAAAAAATGCATAAATTTTAGTATAATATGCAATATCATCGCTAAACTTTTAATTTACTCAATATGATTAATAAACTAATGATAAATATTTGATCTAATCCTTAAGCTATATGAAAATGTTTAATGCCATCATTCCATTAAATTAGGTTAACGAAACCTGCCAGCGTGGATAATAAAAAAAGTTTGATTATCCAAGTAAGATATTTATATCAAAACAAGATACGATAATTCAAATCATCAAATAACAATGGACATGTTAAAACCCTAATTTTTTTTCATAGTCTAAAGTAGATAGATAAAATAAAAGGCAAGTTGACTCGTATTTAACGAAAATAAAGAAGGGTTAACACCACAAAAAACCCAAAATTGGTACACTTGTGACAATTTTACCCCGAACTATTTTTATTATCACAAAAACCGCAAACTGGTACACCTATGACAAATTTACTCAGAACTATTTTTTTGACCACCAAAAATCTCAAACTAGTACTTGTGATAATTTTACCCTAAACTAATTTTTTGACCATCAAAAACTCCAAACTAGTACACTAGTGATAATTTTATCTCAAACTAATTTTTTTACCACAAAAAATGCCAAACTGATACATTTGTGAGAAATTTACCCTACGTTAGTGTCCATTAAATTAGATTAATATCATGAAAAATCACAAATTAATAAACTTATGACAAACATAAAGGTAAAACCCTAAATCAGTACACCTGTCAATTTCCACGTGTCATTAAACTTAGCAATTCGATAGTAAAATTTAATGAAAAATAACGGAGGGTAAATTTATCACAAGTATACTAGTTTGGGATTTTTATTAGTCAAAAAATTAGTTCGGGGTAAAATTTTCAGAGCTGTACCAATGTGGGGTTTTTCGTGGTAAAAAAAATAGTTCGAGGTAAAATTGTCACAGATGTACCAGTTTGGGATTTTTTGTGATCAAAAAAATAGTTTAGGATAAATTTGTCACAGGTGTACCAGTTTGGGATTTTTCGTAGTATCAATCCAATAAATGGCCCGTTTGATTCAACTTTGCAAATGAGATTTAGGGAAATGCAAATACCTTCATGTTAAAGCCCTTGGAAAAATGCAAATGATATTTGGTAAAAAAAAACCTTTGTGAAGCTACTTTGGCCCAAATAGTGTTTGGCAAAATTTTTTTGCAAAGGGCTTTGGAAATTTTCTTTTTTATTAAAAAAAAAAAACTTACCCTAACCTTCCCTAGAGCCAGCGAAGGCCTATGGCCATCAGTGAGCTAGATCTGGTGCCAGCGGCAGTCACCCGACATCAGGTGACTCCCGATGAACTACATCTGCCGTTGGCAGCCATCGCCCAAGGCCGGGTGACCCTTGGCAAGGGTCGTGCAACCTTCTTGGAGTTGCGCGACCTTGGCAGCCGTCGCCAGGTCGCACAATCTCGCCGAGCTCTCACCGACTCGATCCAGTGTCGGCCACCCTCACGCAAAAGATGAACAGTAATAAGATAGGCAAAATCAGAAAAAGCCAGAATAAGTTAGGGTAGTTTGGGAGCAAAAAAGTTGGTTTTAGCATTTGTCAAATGCTAAAAGCCCAAAGCTAGTACGGACCAACTTTGGGCTTTGATGAGCATTACTAATGCTAGCTTTCGGCCGAAAGGCCATTGGGAATGCTTGCTAAACGCTTCAGCATTTTCCCAAGGGGCTTTCGGCTTCGAAAGCTCTTTCCTAAAGCTGAACCAAATACCTCCAAAGAATAGCCTCTTCTGTTCAAAAAAGGAGGAAAACATAGTAGGACCTTAAACAGTCATTGATACTGACTTACCAATTTTTGTCGATCTCCCTAACTATGAGGATGAAGCTATGGCTGAACATATTTGTGAAGTTGATGCTGGATTTGGGGATGAGAAAAGTGCTAATGTTGGCGTGGGACTAGCAAACCTAAAACAGCAAGAGACCTTGCCCTTGCTCCTTATCAAAAAGATTATTCTGTTGCCCCATTAGGTGTGTCTTGGAAAAACATTACCATGGGCAATCTTGCCCAGTCTGTTAAGCTAGGATTTCATCCTCCTGTCAAGAATGGAAAAAAGCTTATAGCAGTTCCTCCACCCAAGGTGTTAGCTAAGGGCATGTCACATTTCCAAAACTACCTTGTTGGTTACTTTCTCGCCGCCAATGCATCATTTTACTTAGTCAAAGGAGTTATTGAAAAACTGTGGGGCAAAGAGAACCTTTTAGATATTTTTGCCACGAAAGATGGTTTCTTTTTTTCCTTCGCTTCTCAAACGTAGCGAAATTGGTAAAAGTTATGGAGATGGGGGTGTAGGACATTGCAAGAAAACCTATGTTCCTACAAAAATAGCATCCTCTTATTAGATTGGAGAGAGCAAAGATCATTTATGTACTTGTTTGGGTACGTCTTTATAATGTACCTCATGTTCTATGGAACAAAACAAGTTTAAGTTACGTCTATAGCATTCTTGCAAGACCTATATATTTGGACTCGGCCACTAAACAAAAAAGGCGACTATCGTATGTAAAGGTATGTATCCTCATAGATATAGATAGCACATTCCCTGAAAAAGGGATAAGTACAGCGCAAGTGCCATAACTTTTGTACGGAGGACACTTAAGTGCTATAACTTTTTTTTGGCTCACTTAAGTGCCATAACTAAAAAAAAAATCACTTAAGTGCCACTTACGAGCTGGTCATGAGAGCCCGAAACCGTTGCTTTTCCGGCCAAACAATGACCTTTCCGGTGAGGCGAGCACCACCAGCTTAAAGAAGGGGTATTGGTAAATCATTCCATGATCTCCGTTCATCTCAAAATTTCCGTTTTAACCTTCATTAACGGAGGCTAAAACGGAATTTTCGAAACGAACGGAGGCCATGGAATGATTCATCGACACCCCCTCTTCAAGCTGGTGGTGCTCGTCTCACCGGGAAGTTCACCGTTTGGCTGGAAAAGCCGCGGTTTCGGTCCTTCATGACCAACCCCTCTGACAAGCTAGTTGTGAAGGCCTGAAACCGCGGCTTTTCCAGTCGAACGGTGACCTTCTTGGCGAGGCGAGCACCACCAACTTGAAGAGGGGGTGTCGGTGAATCATTCAATGGCCTCCATTCGTCTCAAAATTTCAGTTTTAGCCTCCGTTGACAAAGGTAAAAATGCTTCGTAGTCACACAAATCGATTCGATAAATGTGTGACAACGAAGCATTTTTACCTTTGTCAATGGAAACAAAAACTGAAATTTCGAGACGAACAGAGGCCGTGGAATGATTTACCAACACCGCCTCTTCAAGCTAGTGGTGCTCGCCTCGCCGAGAAGGTCACCGTTCGGTCGGAAAAGTCGCGATTTTGGGCCCCTCACGACCAACTCTTAAGTGGTACTTAAGTGATCTTTTTTTTTGAAGTTATGACACTCAAGTGAGCCAAAAAAAAGTTATAACACTTAAGTATCCTCCGTACAAAATTTATGGCACTTGCGCTGTACTTACCCCCTGAAAAATTCAATATTGACACGGGTAATGGTGAAATTTTTTAGGCCTTGGTGCAATGCAGTTGGGTGCCTTTGAGATGCAAGAAATTTAATTGCTTTGGCCACAAAGACTATGCTGGTAAAAGCAAAGAAATATGGGTTCCTAAGAACCAAAAAACTAGAGGCTCTCCTAACTCAGTCTCAGGCCATCGGGAGCCAATAGTAAATGAAGATGTTGTACGAGTAACTTATGGCCTATCTAGGCCTCCTCCCATTCCAAAGAGCACTTTCAACTCCTCAATTACCCAGTCAATTGCCTCTACTTCTATCCTGTCCGATCCGTATTCCTTACAATTTACACCATTTGGTAGCAAGGAAATAGGTCAAACAACAAATACAAAGGTAGCTCCAAATTAGTATCTTATGTTAATAGCTTTGCTCTTTTGGAAGTGGTGGATGCTTCAGATTGTCCCTTGGACAGAATGGGGGTCTTGGGGGATGCAACGGAGCCTCCTGATTTATGAATATTGTCTCTTGGAATGTGATGGGCCTTAATTGCAGCCCCAAAAGAAGGGAACCAGTGAAATTTGCTTTGTCCCATGATCCCCAAACTCTCGTTTTGATTTAGCACAAAATAAAAGAAGAGAATGCTCATTTTATTGTTGGTAGTAGTTTCTGTGGATGAAATTATACACATAACTACATGTGCAACAGTTTGGGAAGAATATGGATCTTATGGAAGCCATCCATTATTAATCTAACTGTGTTGGAGGTTTCTGCTCAATTCATACATTGTCGCATTGAAAAACCGGGGGTGGACCCTTTTTTCCTATCTGCCAGCTACATGTACAACACTGAAGTTGAACGAGGGTTTCTATGGCAAAACAATTCAACTTTTTCTACTAGACATACCAGAAACCAGCCTTAGCTGTTAATAGGGGATTTTAATAAAACAAGGGATACAAATGAAAGGATCGGCTCCACCATGCGTTGGACTTTAGGTATGGAGGAGCTAAACACCGTGATTGTGGAACTTGCACTAATTAAACCTCCACCTACTTGTCCTCTCTTCACATGGACAAACAAAAGCCTAGGGGATAATTTTAAAGCAAGCAAAATTGATAGTCTTGATTAATACAGAATGGCAAGATAAGTATAACCACTATTCAGTTCAATTCTTGTTTCCGAGGGTTTCCGATCATTCCCCGTGTTTGGTGCGACTTGACACTAAATATAGGAGGAGGAAATCTTCTTTCAAATTCTTTAATTTCTAGATTGCTAGCCCTGATTTCTTGCCTATGGTCTACACCTGCTGGCAATAGGAAGTTCGAGGATCAAGAATGTTCATTGTGGTGGAGAAGCTTAAAACATTAAAACAAAAACTCAAGAGCTTGAATAGATCTCAGTTTGGTGATTTACACTTAAAAGTAAAGCAGGCTAAGGGGAGCTTACATTTACTTCAACAGGAGCTTGTGCTTGATCCTTATAATTCCATTACTCGGGATGCTAAAAAGGCACAACTAGAGGAGTTACTTGCTCTTAGTAAACATAAAGAAGTTTTGCTTAAATAGAAATCTAGAAATGTATGGCTCAAGGAGGGTGACAAGAATAGTAAGATCTTGGGATGAGAGCACTATAAGTGACATAACTTTCGTATAGCGCTCACTTGAAACCATAACTTCTTTTCGCTCACTTGAATGTCACAAATTTGAAAAATTGATTACTTGAGTGCCATCGACAATTTGCCTTGCTGGAAAATCCAACGTGAACGCCGGTCATCCTACGTGGCTTCACCGAAGCTAATATGGATAACTTTTTAGTATTTTTTAAATTTTTTATCTTTTATTTTTCTTTTTTTTTGCAAATTTGTTGTCAATGCCGACAAAGGTCATTGACGACCCTCGTTGGCTGTGAAGGCCTCGCTTAGATTGGGTGAGGGCCGCCTTGCCCTTGGTTGTAAAGGCTCTGGGCGAGGCCACAAAGGCCATCACTAGATCTAGGCGACCGTAGGTGACGCGGCCTCGCCAAATTTGGCGAGAGCCTTTGTTGCCTCACCTGCGACCAGCGAGGCCATAATGGCCTCGCTAGGGGCTTTCTCGACCGTGGGCGAGGCAGCCTCACCATATTTGGCGAAAGCCTTCATAGCCTTGCTCGCAGCCGACAAGGTCACAATGGCCTCACCAAGGGCCTTTGCAGCCATACCGGCCGATGTCGAGGAGGCCCTCACCCAGTTTGGCCAAGGGTGAGGCCTCCGGCAAGGGTCACCAGCAACCCTCGCCAACATTGAAAAAAAAAAGAAAAAATAAGAAAGATAAAGATAAAAAAATTTCAAAAAAATCAATAAAATAAAATAACATAACATTAAAAAATCCACGTTGGGTGTAAAATTAATTAAAAAAATCCACACAGGATGATTTGTCGGAAAATGGCACTCAAATGATCCATTTTATTTTGATGTAGTACTTAAATGAGCTAAAAAAAAAGCTACGGCACTCAAGTGAGCATTGTACAAAAGTTATGGCACTCCTAGTATCTTTATCCCATAAGATCTTCTTTGCCTCCATGATGTGGAGGAGTGCCCAGAATAAGATCATTCATCTCAAATTTGAGGATGACTCTATTATTGCCGAGGGAGTACTCTTAAAAATTCAAGTATATCATATTATCAGCTCATTCTTGGTAATTCCAAGCATATAAGTATTCCATATGAGAGGTCTACTTCTTTATTCCATGAAGATGTCAATGCTCTTGTTACCTTTCCTACACTTCAGAGATTAGATAGCCTCAGAGTCTTAAGGGTTTCAATGATTACAAAGCTCCGGGTCCAGACAATTTTAACAGTCTATTTTACAAATGCGCTTGGCCTATCATGGGCCAGGACATTGAGAAAGCTGTCATGGACTTCTTCTCGTAAAAAAGAATGTTGAAATCTATAAATTCCATTTTGATTTTCCTTGTGCCAAAGGTCCGAAACCCATCCTACCTCAAGGAGTTCAAACTTATCTCATGTTGCAATGTCTTATACAAGATTATATCTAAGCTACTTGCAAAGCAAATAAGTTGCATGCTTCCATTGATCATCAATCTCAACCAAACAGCTTTTATCACTAGGCGACAAATCTTAGAAAATATCCTATTGTGCCAAGATCTATTACATAACCACCGTAGGGGAGACAAAGGTAAATGAGTGGCAATAAAGATTAATCTCATGAAAGCTTATGACATGGTAAAATGAGATGCAGTTCTTGGGGTTCTCAAAGCTATAAACACACCTCAGCACTTGGTTGATCTAATATCCGAATACATCACTACACCAAGGTTTTTAGTGAACTTCAATAGTGAACAAGTCGGTTATTTTAATAGTACTAATGGGCTCCGACAAGGTGATCCTCTTTCTCCATACCTTTTCGTCTTGGTTATGGAACCTCTTAATAGAATTGTTAGTGCGTAAGTTGTTGCTTATGCTTTCAAGTATCACTGGCGCTGCAAAACGCAATGGATACCCACTTATGCCTTGCTGATGATCTGTTCTTATTTGCTCATGGAGATGTAGACTCTGTCCTTTGCCTTGTTGATGCCCTTGACAAATTTGCAGTTCTCACGGGACTACGGTTTAACCCTGACAAATGCTAAAAAATTTTCTCTAGGTTAAATGAGGATGAGAAGCTTTTTATACTAGACGACATGCCTTTTTCCATGGGTTCCCTCCCTATCAGATACTTGGGTATTCCCTTTGTTATTAGGAGACTCACTCACACAAACTATAAGAGTCTTACTGACAAAATTCTTAAGAAAATTGACAGTTGGGGCATGAAGCATATTAGTTATGCAAGGCGTCTACAGTTAGCAAAAGCAGTCCTCATCTCCATGTGTACCTATTGGATGCAATGTTCTTACTTCCAAAGCAAACCATTTACAAGGTTGAGAAGAGGATCGGTCAATTTTTGTGGGCACGTAATACAGTAAATCATGGATCACACAAGATGGCATGGCAAGTAGTTAGCTAACCTAAAAGGAAAGGAGGATTAGGGTTGCTCAATTTGAACTTATGGAACAAAGTATTATTACGCCGCATGCTTTGGAACCTCATTAATCGGCCATCCTCTTCCCTTTGGAGTATATGGGTTCACAGTACCAAATGCATAGACATTCCAATTATGCATATCAACATTAGGGGCAGTATGAGTTGAAATTGGCGATGTCTCCTTAAATTGTGACCTATTCTAACTTCGGTTATCCATAGCTCAGGGTACTATTGCCGAGAAATTTATGATGAGCTCAAACATGTGGGACTAGCTGTGGAGTGATATAGCCTGATTTGGACTAATGGAATTAACAAACACAATTTTATTGGTTTTCTTGTTTGCAGAAATAGACTACCGACAGTAGATATTATCAGCAAATGGATGACTTCAGTTGATATCCCATGCAACTTCTGTAAGGCCAATATAGAAGATAGAACACATCTATTCTTCCAATATGAGTGGACATGCGTCATTTGGCGTCGTATCTTTGCACAATATAGGATTAGGCGTCCGCTAGGAAGATGGAATAAGGAACTTCAATAGATGATTAGGGTAACAAAAAGGAAAGACTTGGAGGCAAAACTCCTCAAAGTATCCTTTCTAGTAACCATGTATGGCATTTCGATGGAACACAATCGTAGGCGATTTCAAAATAAGTCATCTAATATCCATATTATTCTGGCTAACGTGCGTAAAAATGTAAGAGGTAGAGCTTTGCTCTTCCAAAAAATTAGACCTTCCAAGACCAATGTATTTTTGGCTACTATGTGGAGGCTCCTTAGCTCCGTCTTTTTGAATTATTAACTCTATTGTAAAGCTGGGGAATGCCTCTAAGTTGTTATTTTTCATCTGTTTTATAATACTTACATTTTACACCAAAAAAAAAAGAAGTTGACTCGTATTTTTAAAAATTTAATCTGAGCATATCATAATCCAAGTCATCAAATAACATCCGGTTTGTTGTTTGAGCAAACACAACGACTATATTGAACTTTTATCAATAGTTCAAGAGCCACATCAAACAAATTAGAAGTTCATAGATGACGATGCACATTTAATCAAAATTTGGAGACCATTTATATCATTTTCCCTTTAATTTTACTACACAACACACATTTTCAAAAATGTGTCCGCTAGGATATTTGCCAAATAAATAAGTCCGCTAGGATTTTCGCAATTCCCAATTCTTATTATACACACGGCAATTTTCGAGTTTTCATGTTATGCATGAACAATGACACTCCCAAGGACCAAATCAAATGCTCAAATAGTCCAAAAACAATAAGACTGTGTTTATTTCGCGAAAAATAAATGATTTTCAAAATATTTTCTTAAACATGATTATTTGTATTTCTTGAAATAACTAGTCAATAGAAAATGTTTTAATTATCAACAACAATTAATAGCTAAACATTTTCGTGAACTTTGAAAATATTTTTTGTTCGTTTAATTTTCCAAGTGATATAAGCAATTTCATCTTTAGGAAAATGTTTTTTAAATTCATTTATTATTCACGAAACAAACGGAACTGATTTTTTATTAAAAAAATCAAGGCTGATTCATACGAAAGCTCATGAGAAACACGGGAAAATGATACCGAATACACGTGTAAGGAGATTCGGGGTGTGAGGATATATCATGATAGCAAATTATGTGTCCATGTTAAATGTGGCAACCTCAAGTCAGATACTTTTTTACATGGTTTCGACGCCATCAAACCTAACAAAATTCGACCGTATTGAATCGTAAAGCCACCTTACTATAAACTGAAAAAAGGGATTAATACCACGAAAAATTTCAAACTGGTACTATTATGACAAATTTCCCAAACTGATTTTTTTACTACCAAAAACCCTAAACTGGTACATTTGTGATAAATTTACCCTCCATTAAATTAAATTAATACAAAAAAAATCACAAACTAGTACATCTGGGACAAACGGCGGATAAAACCCCAAAATCAGTACATTTGTCAACTGCCATATATCATTTAACTAAGCAATTTGATAGTAAAATTTAACAAAAACTAGCGGAGGGTAAATTTGTCACAAATATACCAGTTTGGATTTTTCGGTGATTAAAAAATTAGTTTGGGGTAAATTTGTCACTCAATTTGAGTTTTGCGTGGTATTAATTCTAATCCAGTTTAATATAATGTAAATTTATCATAAATGTACTAGTTTGAGATTTTTTGTGGTCAAAAAATTAGTTTGGGGTAAATTGTCACGTATATACAAGTTTAGGGTTTTTTATAGTAAAAAAATTAGTTTAGGATAAATTTGCCGCATGTGTACCGATTTGAGGTTTTTGTGGTATTAACCCTCAAATTAAGTTTTTGACTACCAAAAAACTCCAAACTGGTACATTTGTAATAAATTTACATCTATTAAATTGAATTAATACAAAAAAAATCACAAACTAGTACACCTATGATAAACGAAGGGTAAAACCCTAAAATTAACACAACTGCCATATGTCATTTAATTAAGTAATACGACAGTAAAATTCAACGCAAACTATCAGAGGGTAAATCTATTACATGTGTATTATTTGGGGTTTTTTGTAGTCAAAAAATTAATTTTGGGTCAATTTACCACAAATATACCAGTTTATGATTTTTTTTGTAGTAATAACCCAAAAAAAAAAGATATACCGTCACCAGTCTCGCGATTTCAATTGCTTAAATCGAGACAAATTAAATTCTTTTACCCCAAAAAAAAATCGAGACAAATATAAATAATTTCCCTCAAAATCGAGACAAAAATAGTCAGAAAGAAATCCCCAACTCCATTACTCTATCGTCGAGCCAAGAAGACTCCTCAACTGCCTCCTCCCGAGGAAATCTCTCTATGTCGTCGTCGTCGTCGTCTTCTTCTCTATTTAATTCCAAACTCGAAAACCCCACCAAAACCGCCACTCCACTCACGAGACTCCCCTCCAAAACCAACGCACTCCGCAACGCTCCCCCTCCGCCGCCCGCCACAGCCGAGGATGCCGGCCGCCGCCGCCGCCCTCCTCCTCCTCGCCGCCGCCGCCGCCGCCGCCGCCGAGGCGAGCTACCTCGACTACGGGGACGCATTGTCCAAGTCCATCCTCTTCTTCGAGGGCCAGCGGTCCGGCTACCTCCCCCAGGACCAGCGCCTCACCTGGCGCGGCAACTCCGGCCTCGGCGACGGCTGGACCTACGACGCCGACCTCACCGGCGGCTACTACGACGCCGGCGACAACGTCAAGTTCGGGTTCCCGATGGCCTTCACGGCCACGCTGCTCGCCTGGAGCGTCGTCGAGTTCGGCGACCTCATGCCCCCGACAGAGCGGAGGAATGCCCTGGTCGCCATCCGCTGGGCCACGGACTATCTCCTCAAGACGGTGTCGCAGCCGAACCGCATTTTCGTCCAGGTGAGTCCGCAAAACGCTCGCGACGGAGTCCCGATGGTCACGCCGTCGCGATCGTCGCTCTCCTTTGCTCAGTGACCCCACACCCCAGTTTCACCTTAAAGTCGATTTCCTGATCAATTTTCAGTTTCATTTCCCATCAAATTGCACATTGACGCCATAGTTACATTCATTTGGGTCTACACGATTGACGAGGACCGGGCATTATGCTAAACAGTTACGGTTCACGTCCCAATTTCACTTCCGCAGGATCTGTTCATAAGCGAAATAGCATGATTCTGGGCAAGTGGGCATGGCGGATTGAGGGTTTATTACGGAGAGGAGTGAGGCGGAGAGGGAGAGGGAGCGAGGAAAAGTGATGGGTGGGGACTGGGGAGCCAAGATTCATGGACGAGGTTGGCTCCACCAAAAGCCATGAACGAACGAGAGAAGCGAGGAGGCTTTTAGTCTTGACTGGACAGATGTTAGTCTACAGGGGTGTCTTTGTCTTTATCCTGACCACTTTGGACCCACTCCCACGTACTTTTTGAGTAGCTTTTACACAATTTCCGAGCTACAATACTGTAACATCCTTGTTCATCGATACGCGATACAATGGTGTACGTGATTTCGCTCGTTTTTCACAAAAATTTGCTTAGTAAAAATGTCTTTTTTTTTTCTTCGCAAGTCTCTTATCAGGTAATTATACTAAAAAATATTGCAATACTTCGGCTAATAAATCTTTTTTTTATGTTAAAAATTAGTTTTATGGTCAAGCTTAGCCAAGGTCCTTTTGTAAAGAAAAGTGTGTTGAGTCCTTCTTGAAGTCCTCGAAGCTCTTCTTTTTAAAACATGCATGGCATTGCGTGCCTTCTTTCCATTAACCCGATCGAGCTCTGGGTTTTAGAGCCCCCTCCCTTTGGGGAGTTTGAGCCTCCGTATAATAAAGCTGTCCAAGAAACCCTTTTAGGTGGACGATGATGTCTTGTGTAATTTATCGGGCGCGTTTCTTTGTGGCCAGATTGTTGAATGGGCGTTGAACATGAAGACTTGCTTCGGCTGAGCACGTCCTGACTCTCGTCTCGGTCGGACTGACATCTTGACTCTTGTCCTTAAGTGGGCAATCACGCCACGCATGATGCTTTTGCTTCGGTTTTGTCTTCCCTAGTGGACTCCTAGGTTAATGTTTTTGCCCGACCCAAGAGGACATTTCCATTGCCTCCTCCTGTGGCGAGCTTATTGTGTTGAAATCTGGTGAGGGCAACGAGGGATGAGATGTGATTCCATGACTTTGGCTTAGTGAGCGAGAAGAGGACACGCGATTCTGAATTGGAACACGAGATGCATGCATGTTCGATTCCCTACATGGAGTGTCGACAATTCTATGTTTTGGGTGCATATTTTGACTCGGTTTTTTCTTGCCTTTTGAGATTGGGGGGAGATTTGGTAGGTCACGTACTTAATAGTGTTAGTGTTCCCCTCTTATGCTAATTATGCAGACCCACCAACGTTTTGTTGCATGTCTGCATATGCAGGGTGATTTTAGTGGCTGTAACTTGCATGGACCACACTATACATCCCCATCAATGCACATATTTGGCCCACCAGTCTTGCCTCGTCTGTCACTAGAGTCGGCTATGTCTTTGACTATATTACCTCACATCTGCCTCAAAGGAACCCACTTTCCTAATCCATTTTTTAACAATATTAGAGTGTGGTAAGTATATAAGTTTGGTGAAGTCGACCTGGGTAGTTAAACATGATTTGTCTTCGTCAAAGGTGGGTGATCCAAGCACAGACCATAATTGCTGGGAGAGGCCGGAGGACATGGACACGGCCAGGACAGTTTTTGCTGTTGATGCGCCAAACCCAGCATCCGATGTTGCTGGCGAGACCGTGGCGGCTTTTGCAGCATCATCCATGGCGTTTCGGTCGTCGGACCCTGGGTACTCCGACACCCTCCTGAAGAATGCCGTCAAGGCATTCAAATTTGCAGACAGCTACAGAGGAGCTTATAGCGACAATTCGGACATCAGGGACCACGTTTGCCCGTTTTACTGTGATTTTGATGGATACCAGGTACGTGAATCACCAAGTGGAAAGGTTGGTTGTTAATGCTTTTTGTGATTTTCAAAGGGATGAATTTCTAAAAAGGAAAATCTATACCCTTTAACATATTAATTCTCATCAGGTAGATCAAGTTTGGTATGGCAATTAAAAGTAGTAGATCAAGTTTGTCCTGCGTTAAATTCAAAAAAAAAACAAAATCAAACCATGTTTTGAACTGATTTGTAACTGTTACTGTCAGTCCATCTATCTACTTGAACTATTAAATAGTCTCAGGATGGTGGTTGGGCCTTTGACCTGACTGGCAACAAGGAGGCACTTAAATTTTTAACATAGATTTGATTCCTCCTGACATATTATTAGAAAAAGAGCATGATATGGTTAAACGAAAGCAATGAAATTGAATCTAGTTCTATCTTTTTCTGGAGTTCCCAAAGGTTCTTCCGTGGAGGATACAAGCTTAATGTATGAACACTGTCTTGTGTGGGTCCCTGACAGGATGAGTTGCTGTGGGGAGCGGCGTGGCTGAGGAGGGCGACACAAGACGAATCTTATCTGAATTACATCCAAAACAATGGCAAAACGCTTGGCGCTGACGAGAACATCAACGAGTTCGGCTGGGACAACAAGCATGCCGGTCTCAACGTCCTTGTTTCCAAGGTCAATTTATTGCAACTTTTAATTGCTCCTATAATAACCAAATAGAACTGTTGAATTTAAATTGGATATTGTATCCTTATTCTTATCTTCCATTTGGACCCAAACATATGGCAGTCAGTGGGAAAAAAACAAGAAAGAACGGAGGAGATGCTCTCATTTTAGTCAATTTAAATTTTTCTGCATCAGTTCCTCACTTTTGATTCATCCCCTTTTTTCAGGAATTCCTAGAAGGCAATGTCTACTCGCTCCAGTCCTACAAATCCTCGGCCGACTCCTTCATGTGCACCCTCATCCCGGACTCCTCCTCCTCCACCCACATCCAGTACACTCCCGGCGGCCTCATCTACAAGCCTGGTGGCAGCAACCTTCAGCATGCCACTTCCATTGCGTTCCTCCTCCTTGTCTACGCCAACTACCTCTCCGCCACCTCCCAGTCCATGAACTGCGGCTCCGTCAGTGTCGGTGCCGCCACCCTCCACCAGCTGGCCAAGAGGCAGGCTGACTACATCCTCGGGGAGAACCCCAAGGGCATCTCGTACATGGTCGGGTACAGCGCCTACTACCCCCTCCGCATCCACCACCGTGGCTCGTCGCTCCCGTCGATCAAGGATCATCCCCAGTTTATTGCTTGCAAGGAAGGGTCCATTTACTTCAATTCCTCAGATCCAAACCCGAATGTGCTTGTCGGAGCACTGGTCGGTGGGCCTGGGGAGGATGACGAGTACGAGGACGATAGGGTGGACTTCCGGAAGTCTGAGCCGACGACATATATAAATGCCCCGTTTGTTGGGGTTCTCGCCTATTTGAACGCAAATCCCAATGCTAGCTGATGGATGGATAAGCTGGAGCAGCTCATGTGAATACAAAAAAAGTGTCGCAGGAGATCATACTGTGTCATTGAAAGAGATTAGGGATCAAAAGGTTGTCTCTCGTCTTGGGCAAAACTTAGCCAAGAGGGAAGAGGCTTTTTAGCTTTTCTCTTTGCCTAATGTTCCGTCAGTAGAGTCGTTACTTGTCAAATCTCACAGGATTGTTGAGACACGAGAAGCATATCACCTTGTAATTTGAGGTGAAGACGCCATTCTTTTCATGAGTCGCGCCTCGAATAGATCTTTTGAACGGTTAATTGTACGCAATGCCTCACAATGACATACTTCAGAAAATTCAATTACTTGTACGAAACAATGGGTGAGCTTCGCTCCCCATTCGGCTCTTACAATCTCAGTGATTTTAGCTTATGTGGGACAAGATTGTCCGCGTATCAAGGGCCACCAAAGACAACCGACGTGCAAATTCTGATGGTTATCACCATGTCTTTCCGAGCTTTAACTTAGAGGAAAGAACGATGAAGCAAGCACGTATCATAACCCCAGACAAACAGGAAGATGTATATAAATGTAGAAACACGCACGCATCGCTCATTACTAATTGTGGGTGTGACCGAAACGATCCATTTCAAAGCTTGAAATAAAGGGTGGCTCACGAGTTCATAATCAGCTGTTCGATTGGAAACATCAAGAACTTGCTTCTCTCCTCTTCATGCTGTCTTTTGGCTGAATCTTGATCCACAAGAATGGAAATACTTGTGGAAACACGTACATAGTCTGAACTCTGCCATATAATGGAAATACTTTTACTATGGTTTCAAATGATCCACTGCCTCATTGCCATGCAAATTCTTGCATGGTGTTGAGCTCACATAAACTGGATACATCATAGCCATTGATCATGTGGGCCACACATATAGGTTTCGTGAGCAAAATATCAATCATTTGTAAATACGAAATGGAATGAACTTCCCTCTAATCATAGTCGTACAAGAGTGAGCTTCAGAGAATGCACCACAAATTCCTCTTATCTGATGCCTTCGATTGTAGAACGCAGGAACACGCAAGTCACTTTGATTCGTGGCAAGTGGACCTTGACTTATGAGATATATTCAACTGGTTCCACTTGATCAACGGCCGTGATTGCATTTTATTGACCCAGGTCCATTCGATATCTTTTCCATATGTCGGGAGTATAAGTTTCCTAAGTTTTCGGTCTGTCAATTTTTGTTCCCTCAGACAGTAATCAACTCATTTTTGTTACGCTATCATGTTTACTTAGGTGTTCTAAATGGTATAGCAAATTTGGTTTACCAAATGATGAGTCACAGTTGAAAGAGTTGTTTCGGAAGCGGGCTCGAGTCATAACACGGTTGAGCTCCCTTTCCGGACGGAACAGACATCCACCGCATAATTCGGTAACCAAATATTCTACAACTTCAGAATAAACCAACCAGTATTTTTCCTAAAAAATGCTTACTACTACTAACGTAGCAATACACGCTCTAGTATTCTATTAGATGTCTCATTTCCCTCAGCATATAAGGTCCAAATGCACATCGTAAGCTTGCGATTGAAAGGACATCCTAGTAGCGAAGCCAAAGTAGAGAATGATTAGCAGGACAAGGAGACAAAACATGTAACCATTTCAATTGTCTAGTCATGCAATTGCAAAGTGTATCGTCCTAGACTTCGATCACGGGCTTTTGTCCCGTGCAATGATTGAATCATTCCTCATGCAATTCTTTAAGGCAAAGTTCTTGGAACTATGTGTCCAAAGATTCGTAGCTTTGCGACATATTGTCGAGAGACAAAAGCAAAGGGAGAAGATCCAAGGACGTAGCTGGTCCCGATGAATTTGGTGCCCCATCAAGAGTTGGAGTGCGTACCGAAAATCCGATCCCTTCATCCAGAGAGATCATCAGGGGGAAGTCCAAGCCGAGTCCGTCAACATATTCAATTTGATCACCTTTACTTAAAAGTTTAAACTAATAAGTTATGAGTTAATTATAATATATTTACTACTTAACACTGCATCAATTATCCGATGTGGGGCTTTTCTAATACAACTCGCATGTGTATCTTAACATGTTCACAAGCAAAACAGGCCATGCCATTCTGTCGTCCATAGAAAAGGGAACTTGTAATTCGCACAACTCTGTACAACCATGGTATTTCCTTACATTACAGTTTCGTTTCGCCGTTATCTTCATCAAATGTTTGCGCTTTATCTTATGCTTTCTTTCCTAGAGGAAATCTCGAAGATTGATAGACATCGCAACTGGCAATGAAATTTTCCGTCGCAATAGCCTTATTTCTGCCCAAAATTGTGACCTAAGGCATTTCATCCCTAAAGAATTTGTGGCCTTCAGTGACTAAGGGGACAAAATACCGGCGGTCACCTCCAGGTGCAAATTATAAAAAAATTTGTCAAGGCAACAGAACAAACATCACTTCCTTAGACAATAGGGTTAATACCAAGAAAAACTCTAAACTGATACATATGTGATAAATTTACCAAAAATTAATCTTTGACTACCAAAAATCTTAAATCGGTATACCTGTGACAAATTTATCCAAAACTAATTTTTTGACCACTAAAAACCTCAAACTGGTACACATGTGACAAATTTACCCTCCATTATATTGAATTAATGCAAAAAAATCACAAATTAGTACATTTGAGACAAATGAAGGACAAAATACCAAACTGGTATATTCGTTAATTGCTATGTGTTTTTTAACTAAGTAATTTGATAGTAAAATTTAACGGAAATTAACGGAGGGTGAATTTATCATAAATGTACTAGTTTAGATTTTTCCATAGTAATAACTCTACTAAATACGGACAATTGTGTCATCTATGTTCTTTTATGCATAATCCTAGTATTTCTAGTGCATTGATTAGAAATTTATTACCATACATATAGTAATTCGAGATGTAGAGTTAGAATTTTACTGCAATTCCCAGTTCGCCAAAGCGATCGCAAAAAATAAATTACTAGATAAAGCTCGTCATAACGTTAGCATGCTCCGCGACGCAACCTCGTGCGAACTTATAAATATAAAAATGGGTCGAGCTCGAAGTGCCTTCGTACAAGAGGCAAAAGGAAAAGGAAAAAGAACGGGCGAGCCATTGTCCCCGTGAAGCCTCGTGAACCGTTTTATATGGGACCAAAACATTTTCCTCTAGTTAGTTGGCTGGCCAATTCAATTTCGTGTCTTCCCCCCACAACGATAAATATTTATATTTTATTTATTTATTTATTTATCAAATCTCTATTTTTCTCTCTCTCTCGTTTCCTTTTTAATTGAAGCTCACCCACCAAAATTGGAAAGTGCGAACACCTAACCGCTAAATTAATTGGTTTCATGGGGGGCTCCGCTGGCACCGCAGCGTCCGTAGCTCGGACCGTAAGGGATCACGCCACGCTCATGATTCGGCTCGCTTTCTGAAATTCTTTTTTTTTTTTTTGTTGAAAGGAAATATACTTATCCGTTTACTAAAGTTCCGAACGACAAGAGAACAAGATTCGATACATAACGAATCTTGAAGTGGTTGGAATTGCTCATAATTGAGGAGGGTGGTAGGTACGGTGGAATCGGTAACATTTGGCATTGCCAATATGTTTTGTTTATTTATTATGTTTAATTCAAGACCGGTTTTTTCGCTAAAATTTTAATATCGAAAAACATCGTTGGCAATATATTTTGTTTATTTATCATTTTTAATTCAAGGTCGCTTTCCTGACGAAAAAAAATTATTATGGAAAAGTATTTTTCTCATTTCCCGGCATTATGATTTTTTAGAATAACGAGTTAATAAAAAATCTATTCAAGAAAATGATTTTATCTTTTGATACGATAGGAACCCGGCACTCAAAACTGGATCCTTTAAGGCCGGGCTAGAGACATGGTGGTTGAGCGCGCCCAACATGCTGAGCCGGGTCACCTTGAAGAGAGTTTTCCTTTGGCATTGCAACTTATCGAAGTCGTGGACACCATGAATGACTCCGTGAGGTTGTTTTTTTGTCAATGGCATTATGACCTCATATAATGCTCCCTATGACCCGTTTGCACAACACGACACAAACCACATGTAATTAAATAGGTTTGGATTGGACACAAGTGGGACTGTCTCTTAAACGGTTAGCTTGGAAAGTTTTTTTTTCCTTACATGGATTAACCCTCTTAACCGGTTTAGACATGATCAGGCATGTTAAAGTTAATGTGTCATTTCTTAACACAACATATATAGACATGTTTTAATATGTTTAATACTCATCTTTAAAGAACTATTTATCCTTAATGTTTATAACAATGAGGTCCATGTCAAAATGAATAAAGGGTGAAATAAAAACGTATTTCTATGAGTTTATCCTGTACACAAATTAATGTATATAAATAAGTTAACGACTCATGTGGCATCGACACGTGATACGATAACACATTCTTTTAATTGTGTTAGTTGTGTTATGTGATTTGTTTTATTAGGCGTGTCGGCTTCGTGTTAAGATAGTTCGATATGTTTATCAAAGATATCTTGTTCGGGTCGGCCACAACCTTATTATATCTCTATTTTGACACGAAAAGATTAACACTACACAAATTGCCAATCTTGGTCTTTCATGGCAGCATAAGATGGTGGCAGACGTGGATTGTGATTTTCGTGGTACGAGAAATTTCGGGTTATGTTCTTTCAATAGAAAAAGAAAAAGACAGGATAATTTAGTCATTTCAATTTTACAGATTGAGATTGAAGATGCAAAGTTATAAGGAGGCAGAGCACGCCTATTTTTGTCAGGTTATGGTCGCTAGAAATCCAATGGTTTCTATTGTTAAAGTTCAATCGAAATCGATCAATGATTGACTAAAGGAGAAAATGATACTAAACGTACCATAATTTTCGTATAGAACTCACTTTATTGTTAAAACTTATGAAACGATCATTTCGGTGTCACATCGAAATAAAAATAATTACCTGATATCTCTGTCGAAAATTTCCAACAGGAAGTCCTACGTTAACATTTTTAAACAAAATGTTTATTTTTACATGGCTTTATCATAAAAAAGAACAATGTTACCTTACCAAAAAAAAAAAAGAACAATGAAAGCCAGCGTGGTCAATGAGGTGATCTTTCATAACAAAAGGACGCCGTTTCATGTTAAAACTCATTTTCTCTCTGTGTAATTCTCTCTGCTGACTTGCTCAGCTCTCTTCCTCACTCTCTCTACTTTGATCATACGCACAGCAATTCATTCAAGTCAAAGACCACCCACGATCTTTTTGTTCCTGCGTTGTTCTCTTAAACGGCATCCTGACCCTCCTCCAAGTCGGATCAATCACACACAAACTTAAAAACCCATAATCCAAGCATTGCCTCTACTTGAATCGACCCAAATTTTCACACCCATCTTCGAACCGTAATTCAACCCTCAAAAAAACCCCAAGCAGAGAGCACCCGATCGAAGTCATCAGCCGAATCCGCAACTACTTGGATCGCAAGGACAAACCCTCTTCTGCCTTGCAAATTGACCAGGACAAGTAGACCCTCTGCGTCCGCATAGAGTTTTGGTACCACGACTTCAATCTCGATGGGGTCTCTCTATCTAGGGAGGAAGATCTCGATGCGTTCTACAAGAAGTTCGTGGCGATGACGATGTAGTTAGGACAGTAGAATCTTCAATATTTTTGTAATCGAGAGATGAGGGAATCAAGAATAGATGAATAAATTTTTGCACATAATCCACCACCACCGTCGCTCCAACTTCCTTTCTTTTTCTCTTTTCTAACTTTGTTTTCAGAGAGAGAGTGAGAGAGAGATTGTATTGTGGTGCGGGCGAGATGTACTATAAGGATGGTCTGCTCTCCATTGCAAGTTTGAGCTGCTAATTTTGCCTCAGAATACATTGGTTTTTAATGTAGGGTTTGGAGAAGAAGCGAACCTGAGTCCGATTCTTTGATTTGGGGCAAAATGTGCTACACAACGTTGTTTAGGGCAATTAAAACTGACTCACTTTGCCAACAAACTCTGCTGGATGGAGAAATATTATAATAAAGCCACATCGGATTTTCGTCATCCTAAATCAGCAATGGCACTATAGTAATCATTTTTTCTTATATCAAAGTGACATTGAAGCAACCGCTTGAAAAATTTTGGTACTAAAATGAGCGTTGTACAAAAGTCATGTCATTTCTAGTATATTTTCGCTCAATTAAAGTATCAAATTTGACTTCAAATCAAAAGCTAATAGATTCTAATATGCCTTGAAGCCTCAAAGGCTTTGTAAAATTCGAATCACTTGGACAAGGCATGGACATTATTGAAAACAATTAAGGAAATTATAGGGGATTTTTATTGAATCATCTTAGATGGCTTAAATTTTGGATACCATGCTTGCTCCACGACTGAATTTGAACACAAGCTTCTCAATGGAAAATAATAAACTGCGAGGGAAGGTAGAAAGCTTACAAAACATGGCTGGAGAGCTTTTTTAATTAAAGACAAATACTAAAAATTAGGAAACCTAAACTAATTCGAATTTGAAATTCAACGGTTTGATAAAACTTAATCCAAATGATCTTCAAAATCTAATGGCATCTTTAGTTGATGCTGTGTGATTTTTCTCCATAGTTGCGTCTATGTTGAATGTCTCCGGAGATAGTTGCGTGTAGATGTTTATGCGTATGATTCGCCGTGCATCTTTAATGGACCATTCCGTTGTGCATTGTGATCTTTCGTCGCAAAAATCTCTAACTGCCTCTTGACCAGCGCTCTACTTCAATGTTGACTTGTAGCCGCTCTACCATTATCTCTTGGTCAATGCATCTTTCTTGACTCAGATTTTAAATTCTTTTCATGTTTCGAGTCAGACATGATTTTCACTTAAACTCTCTATATTGGCAACTTCTATGAGCTCTTCAGCCGCTCCATTGATGGGTTTTGTGGGCTAAATGTATTGCCGTGACCTTTTATCGTGAACGAATTCGTCAAGGAATTCTTCCGAGTGAGTCTTATGGTTTAGGCGTATTGTTCTGGGTTGGTGCGGGCCAATAGCATTTTCATGTTTAGACCCAGATTTTTGCCCTGGTGTCAACAGCGGTAAATTTATGATACGCAGATGTCTTTCGGTATTTTCTAATAAGATTACATGTATTTGTAGAGTTAATTTTTCTTTTGCTTTAGGTTTGGGCAGATCAGAAAACCTACATACATACGCTTTTGCTATGGCTTTTAGTCTTGTGGCAATGTTGGGCCAACTTTTCATTTTGGGCTTCTAAGATTTTAAGGCCTGAGTTTCCAACTTTTCTATTGTGTTATTTTTTTGAATTAATACCACGAAATATCCAAAACTAATATACATGTGATAATTTCACCCAAAATAAATTTTTTGATCACAAAAAACAACACACATGTGACAAATTTACCCTCAATTTGTTTCCTTTAAATTTTACTATTAAATTATTTTGTTAAATGACACATGGCTATTGATTAATGTGTCAATTCTATGTTTTACCCTCCGTTTATCATAGGTGTAATAGTTTGTGATTTTTTTTATATTATTCTAATTTAACGGAAACCAACAGGGAGTAAATTTGTCACAAACATACCAGTTTGGGATTTTTAGTGGTCAAAATATTAGTTTGGGGTAAATTTGTTATAAGTATACCGATTTGAGGGTTTTTTGCAATAAAAAAATTAGTTTGGGGTGAAAATATTACATGTGTAGCAATTTGGGGTTTTTCATGGTATAAATGCTATTTTTTCCCCTTAAATTTTGGAATTTTTCCCTCCCTTCTTCTTTCCTTTTTCTTGATTAGGTTAATACCACAAAACAAAACTCAAAATGGTACACCTATGACAAATTTACCCTCAATTACTTTCTGTTAAATTTTATCATCAAAGTTGATGGATGTTCTAGTTTGGGTTATTACACTTCTGTTTGTCATAGGTTTACCAATTTGTTATTTTTCATGGTATTAATCCAATTTAATGAGGGGTAAATTTGTCACAAGTTCAAGTTTCAGATTTTCTATGGTCAAAAAATTAGTATTTTGTAAATTTGTCACACAAGATTGGTGTTTTTGGTACTCAAGAAATTAATTTAGGGTAAACTTGTCACGGCATACCAGTTTGGGGTTTTTTGTTGTCAAAAAATTAGTTTATGGTAAATTTATCACATGTGTTCTAATTTGAGATTTTTCATGGTATTAACCCTATTTTTTCCCCTTAAATTTTGAATTTTTCCTTCCCTTCTTTTGTCCTTTTTTTTGAGTTTCTCACTAGACTCAAACATAATATACTTAATTTGACTTAAACCTAAATTGTTGACTCTCGAAAAGCTAGAGTGTCTTCCCTTACGTTCACCTTTTAATAGGGGAAATTGTTATTTCGACTCTCAGCTCGGTCAAACAGCTAAACGATGGCCTTTAATATCGACTTTGACGACATTCCTGTGTTCGAAAAATATGTTAGATAATATTGTAAAATAAAAATCGTTGGAAATCTATTGGAAAGGATAAGAAAATAGGATCAAATGTATGAGGTGTGTAGGCACTATCCTTAATAATCATTGATTATTCCGTCCCTTATAGAACCAAACTCAGTGCGTAAGGCTTTAGCGGCTATCTTTTAAGATATAACAGATTTTCCTTTTTACTCTGCACTAAATAAATAGAGGGAACATAAACAACAACATTGTATGTAAAACCCAGCTAATAAATGGAAAGAAAAGAGGGAATATATTATTTTGCTGTGTTTTAATTGTGATATGAAAATTCTCTTTATAGGCAAATAATGAACAAAGTTAATAAAGAAATAAATCAAATCAAATGTTACAAAACCGTTATAAATTGATTGCAGTCATACTTTCCATTGAAGTAGTTACAAAATAATTGCTTTAAATATTTTCAGAACCACCGAAATATCCAACAATCTTATTGAAAAATCGATCGAGAATTATATTGACCAACCGAACAACTTGGTTCAGATTGCAGATAGCATTTAGACGATTACTAAAACAAAATGTCGGACTATCAAGACAGCATGAGGTCCATTTTGCTATTGGAGGTAAGAAACTAAGGGCGCGCATGGAATCCATTCTGGAATAGAAATTCCGTTCCAGAATGGATTCCGAAATAGAAATGTGTTTGTTAAAAAATTTTCGGAATGCATTCTGGAGCAATTTTCACATTCTGGAATAAAAATGCATTTGTTAAAAATACTTGATTCTAGAATGTATTCTTGATTCCAGAATGCATAAAAATTGAAAAATTCCAAAAAAATTCATAAAAATTTCCAGAAAATAAAAAAAGTCAAGATTTCGGGAAAATAGAAAATTTGGTGATTTTTTAAATATAAAAAATTAAAAATTTCAAAATTTCACAGAATGGCTTAGAATACCTTTGGATACTTACTTTGAGTGAAATTTAATTTTTTTGAGGTGTCTAAAAAAATAAAAAAAAAATTAAAAATTTCAAAACTTCACAAAATAGCTTAGAATACCTTTGGGCACCCATTTTGAGTGAAATTTAATTTTTTTGAGGTGTCCAAAAAAATTAAAAAAATCAAAAATTTCAAAACTTCAAAAAATGGCTTAGAATACCTTTGGGCACCCACTTTGAGTGAAATTTAATTTTTTGACATGCTCAAAAAATAAAAAAAATCAAAAATTTCAAAACTTCACAAAATGGCTTAGAATACCTTTGGGCACCCACTTTGAGTGAAATTTAATTTTTTGACATGCTCAAAAAATAAAAAAAATCAAAAATTTCAAAACTTCACAAAATGGCTTAGAATACCTTTGGGCACCCACTTTGAGTGAAATTTAATTTTTTGACATGCTCAAAAAATAAAAAAAATCAAAAATTTCAAAACTTCACAAAATGGCTTAGAATACCTTTGGGCACCCACTTTGAATGAAATTTAATTTTTTTGAGGTACCCAAAAAAATAAAAAAAATCAAAAATTTTAAAACTTCACAAAATGGTTTAGAATACCTTTGGGCACCCATTTTGAGTGAAATTTAATTTTTTTGAGATGCCCAAAAAAATCAAAAATAAAAAATAAAAAACTTCATTAAATGGTTTAGAATACCTTTGAGCACTCACTTTGAGTGAAATTTAATTTTTTTGAGGAAAATAAAAAAATAAAAAATATCTAAACTTCACAAAATGGCTTAGAATACCTTTAGACACCTATTTTGAGTGAAATTTAATTTTTTTGAGGTGCCCAAAAAAATAAAAAAATCAAAAATTTCAAAACTTCATAAAATGGCTTAGAATATCTTTGGGCACTCATTTCGAGTGAAATTTAATTTTTTTGAGGTGCCCAAAAAAATCAAAAAATCAAAATAGATTTCTGTTTCAGAAATCAATTTCCGGACAGAATTAATCATGTTTTATCAAATAGATTTCTCCTCCAGAAATCAATTTCTGGCAAGAATTCCATAAATCAATTTTTGATAAGAATTTAATTTCTGGAGTAGAATGATTATCATTCGCATCTTAAAACACATTTGCGCCAGAAAAGCTTACACGTATTCCACCGCTTTAAGAGGTTTGCTTCTTCTCATCAAGCTCCTACGTTAATCCCGTTTTGAGCAAGGGCTAATCAACTCGCCAAATAATATGAGCGAGCATCTTCGATTGCGTGGGCCAACCTTTCTCCGATGTCAGGACAAAAGCAATGTGACAGTGCCACCCGTCACTTCCATTCTAGCGAAACCAATGAAAGATTAGCCGCACTCTAGTTATTCAAGGGAAGGTACCCCTTGATTTGACCTTATTGCTAAAGATTCTTGATCATATATTGTTCGATTCAAATTGGCCAATTAATTTATTTATTATCTATTTATTTATAATATAAATTTTTTGATTCATATTTGACCCGATCTATATTGTTTAAACACTTTTATATTTAAATAAATCTAGGAAACTAATTTCTTAAGATATTTTTAAAAAATTATATTGTTAAAACATTTTCATGAAATACAAATTCAGTGAAAAAATTTTATAATTTTTTTAAAATTGAGACTACGTTTATTTCGTAGAAAATGTGACATTTTTTAAAAAAAATTTCATGAAATCATTTTCCAAAAAAATAACAATATTTTCCGGAGTTTGGCTAAAACCTGAAAATGAACTAAATAATATTTTCCGTCGTATGGTATAGAAAATGTGATTTGATTTTCCTCTGTGCACTCCTTATAATTATTTTAATTTAATTTAATTTTTCAAAAAATCAAAAAAATAATTATTTTTATTTTATTTTATTTTTTTCTTTTTCTTTTTCCTTCATTTTTTGCCGATGGTGGTGACTGGCCATAGGTGATGAATGAGCTTGCTTGATTATGGCAAGCTGAGCCTCGAGCGAGGTTCCCCCTTGCTAGATCCAGCGAGCTCGAGCCTTGATCAATTGGTGAGGGTCAAGCCTCGCTAGACTAGTGAGCTTGAGCTTCGCCGGCCTTTGGCAAGCTCGTTCCTCGCCTGTGGCTAGTCATCCGCCACCAACTGAAAATGAAGGAAAAAAAAGAAAAAAAGTTTGTCATTATAATTTCGATTTTTTTAAAAATATATTTTTTTATAAGGCTGAAGAGGGAGAGAGTAGAGTTGTGTAAAGGAACTAGGAACCAGACTAGACCAAACCGGAACCGGTTGTTCCCAGTTCCAATTTACTATAATCGGTGAGTATTGATCCAATTTCTGATTTTCGATTCTAAGCGTGGAACAACCCATCCGTCTACCCGAATTGGATCGGTAATAATTTTTAAGAAAAATGAAAACCCTTAAATCCTCAATCTAAAGCTTAACGCCCATCAACTAAATGCTCGTCATGTCTCACACTCTCATTTTGTTTGAGTCGTTTCTCTTTATCTCATTCATGTCTTGACTTTTAAGCTCATCGCTTATCAACTCACGGCTTCGACTTTCAACTCCCATCAACTCATCACTGCGCCTCCAACCATTTATCGCCTCCCTTTTTCGCTTTCAGTCACCTTTATTTGTGTGAAACTTGATGGGATCGATTCCATGGATCCACCCAGGAATCAAATTGGACCGACGGTCCAGTTCTTGGATAGATTCATGGAACCAACGGGCAGTTCTCGATTTCATGATGAGAACCGTTCACTCGAACCATACTCACCCGTAGAAGAGAGAGAGTGTGTGTAGGCTTAGTGGGTTGGAAATGGGTTCTAAACTCAATCTATTTAGACCCATTTATTTTAGTCTTAAAATTTTAGAACCCATTTAAGGTTCATTCTTAAAAGTTGAATTGACCCATTTTGATATGTCTACCAATAAAAATTATTGATGCAATAAAGCAATGGTAATCTCATCCTTAAATGTTTCTTTTTTGCGACATGTTCCCACATTCTTTTGCTTATTACCTTATCAAGGAAAAAAACAGGGGTTTTGTTTGTTTCGCAAAAACATGAATAATTCAAAAAATATTATCCTAAAAATGATTGTTTTTATCATTTGAAATAATTTACCAAAGGAAAATATTTTTATAATAGCTATAAACGATTATTTATTAAAAAAAATTTTTCTAAATTATTTATTTTTCATAAAACAAACAGATATAAAGAGAGCAATATGATTCTACCTTTTTCAGCTCATTGTTTGAAAAGCGAGTTCTATAAAGAGGATATGCAATGTGCCCGAAGATCCGTTGTAGTCTAGTTGGTTAGGATACTGGGCTCTCACCCGAGAGACCCGGGTTCAAGTCCCGGCAACGGAATATACTTTTTCCCATTTTTATTTTCATTTATTCATATATATTTTTTGAATTTTCTTATTTTCATAATATCGACGTCACCTCTCTTCTCTCTCTCTCTCTTTCCTCTTTCGGACTTTCGTGCTTTGATGGATTCCGATTCAAGCCTCACCAGCTTTCCCTCGTAACTTTCTCTCCTCGACCCCCCTCGCGCGCAGCACGTACGACTGCAGAAGAATTTAGGGTTTTGGTTTTCTCGTTCGCCGGAGGTAACCCACTTGCTGTCTCGACGCGATGCGCGTGTTGTGTTGTTAGTGGGGTGGGTGTGTGTCTGAATGCTTGTTTCATCGAGTAGTTGATCGATGGTTGATGATGGTGGCTCGTTGTCGATTCAGCTATGGTGTAGTGTAGTGGGTGATTGATGCTTGACCGAGGGCTAGGAGGTTCTGTTGTGGAATTTGATATGCTGTTTCTGGGCGATTGCTTATTGTTGATATTGCGGTGAAAGAATGATTTTTTCAAATTGTTTCGTTGTTGGGTCCCCGTCGCAAATTTTGCGTTTTTCTTTTGAGAGCATCCTGAAATTGAATTTTTTATGTGTCTCGCGGTTTGGTGGCCTCCTTTTGCGCAAATTTTTCCAATAGAAACGACTTTTGACTTGGATTTTGGTTACGCTTGCTGGACTCGGGTGGCTTTTCCGTGAACTTCACGAGGGAGGCGAGAAAGGCAGGATCGCATTACGGATTCTACACGGAGGAAAACATCTTTTTAATCTTGCCGATAGGGAACTTTGCTTATGTTACCTTGTTGTGCCTCGTTTGTCGAATTTAAACCATATCTTGGAATTCAAAGATCGTGCTTTTCGCATTAACTCATTGTGGCATTTTTCAGTAGTTAGAAATGTCAAAAGTTTACCTTGTATGTGCATGCTCAACTTGGGAGGCCTTGAGCAGCTGCGCTTAGGAAATCTACATAGTTCATCGCTGATGTACTATTTCATACAAAAGGGGTTCTTTTGTTGTCTGGATCGCTTCATGCCCTTCTTGTATTTTTTTTTTTCTGTTGGTGTTCCACTGCATTTAATGTCAAAATAGTTCGAAACCTAAACTAGTGATGCTCTTGGGAGGTCTTTTTCGGTAATTTCTCATGATTGCTTGGCTGATTAGAAAGATTTGGTGAAATCTCATTTACACACGAGTTCTGGTTTTGATGTTTCTGGTTGTGCTTAAGGGTATTGTTCTCTCTCCAACATGATAAGTTGCTTTTTGTGTCTAATGTTGTGTGTTTCTGCCATACATATAGTCATGGCTGTTGAGGATGATAATGTTGAAGGCTCGATATCTTCAGCTTTTCTTGCATTGATGGATTCTAAGCAGAACGAAGATCTGCTTTCTGCCGAGGACATAGCATGGATCGACTCCTGCCTGACTAAAGATCCTGAGATTCTGGAAAATAGCTGGGATTCTCTAAAAGATGCCTTGCTCGAAGTCCTCGACTTCCAACCTGAGTTTATCAATCATTCTTTAATGGAAACTGATGACTCCCTCATTGAAGATGACATTGAGATACTTACTCCGTCAAAAATCTCAGTATACAAACGCATCGAATCTCCTGGAAGAATGGTTGAGGATCTCATCTCTATGGATAAGGAAGAAACAGACGGTGAAAGTACTCCATTTGGTGACAGTCCTTCCTTACAAGTTTCGCTAAGAAATGCTTTTCAACCTAATTTCCGAGAGTTCCCTGAGGAGAGGACAAATGATGATACAGGACTGAACGTGGAAGCCCATGATACAGAGTTATCAAGTGCGGAAATTTTCAAGGTTTGGGATCTAGATGTACCAGATGAGGAAGACAATTTCGCAAAAGAGTTGAATAAGGCACTTGCAGGAAGCTCCATTCAACCTTCTCCATCACAATTAGAATCTTCAATTGCATGGAACGACTTAAAGGATGACATACTTGAAAACCTAGTTGCCGGGATTGCTGACCTGTCTTTAAAGCAAGATTCACCGGCGTAGTTTTGTCTAGGTCAGTATTTTGGTGCATATTTGTTGATAGGTTGGCTTGAAATTATTGTCTCAGTTATTTGCAAACAGAGGAGGACATTGAGCTTTTTGGGGTTTTGGATGGGGAGTTAGAAGTTTGGGTGGGTCGAACGCGGGTACAAGTATTTAGATTAGCTTCATGAGAACATCGGCCAATACAGTAGCACTTTTCATTCATTCAAATGGTGTCCTCTCTTCTTACATTTTTCTGTTTTGAGCACTTTGACATGGTCCTTGGAGGCCGTTAGGCATTCTTACGAGGTATTTAAGAACTCAAGATTGGTGTTGCCAAGTACCGAAAATTTTCTGGTAATCTCAATCCAACCTGGATCCGGGGACTGAAAACTTTCACCAAGGTCAAACTGATATTCGTTAGTGGGCAAAAGAAATACATTAAATGATAATGTCCGATGGAGACTTTCTTGCCCGAGGGACTTTGGAAAGGAAGACATACTTCACGGAACCGCGTGTTCTTTTAACTGCACATTTTTAAGGTGAGATGGTTGGAGTTTTATTTGAAATGTTTGCGACCTTTGTTGCTCTTGCCAGCTCCTTGTCAGGAATCAATTAGGAAATCTCGTCTTGCTCGTTAGAAAGACAAATCATTGATTGCAATTTTCCACGTCATTTCTACAGAATTCTTCGTGATCATGAAGATTGTTGGTTAACCTTCTTTCCTACAGAAATCAGGTTGCCGGAATCTGAGGCAAGCCTCAAAGTCACCCTCTCACGTGTCACGGGATTTTATCAATTTTACTTGAGAGTATCGACATGAGACCTATGTGCAGCGAAAATATGACGTCCTTTAATGCCCTGTTCAGAAATTAGTTGCGTCCTGAACTTCCTCTTAGGGAAAATTTTGAACAACATGCCACTCTGTATCATTACTGGTTTGGTTATTATCCCTAATGACTTCTCTGTATGTTGAGCCATGCTAGCCGTGTTCACTCTTTCACAGTAAAAACTGTCACAATTGTCTCATTTTCAGGCCATCAAAACAAATTGGGCCTCCTTAAAAATCTAAAATTTGGCGACTGGTCTACTCTTGACATGATAGATCGTTCATAATGACCGCAGATTCTGCAACTAGGAACCGTGACCATAAAAGACAGAGCAAAGAGAAGTCATTTGGAGCCTCAAACTCACTCGCCACATGAATCAGAGCCCAACAACTCTCCCTGTATCTGGTGCACATGATACCTTTTTGGGTCAATGACTAATTATATTGTAATTTCTTTAAAATCTCGAGGTGGGCATAAATCTTTGTATTCCAACCTTGGAGGGAACAATGCGAGGTGAGCAGGTTATCATCCACGTGGCAGGGCCCGATTGGGCAGTGCACAGCAGCCTCTAGTTGCACATCTTTCACAAGTTCACTATAAATCCTTGGGGAGCGAGGAGTGAGAGTTTGTGTGGTAAAGAAAGGCAAAGAGAGGTTCCCAACGAGGAGATAAGAAGATAAATACATAGTACACACGCTTTTTGCATATTTTTGCATTTGGACTTTGAGAAGCGAAAGGAGCAAAGCAAAAAACAATGGCCTCTGCTTCTGCAACGCTGCTCAAGTCATCCCCAGTTCTTGACAAGTCCGAGTGGGTGAAGGGTCAGTCTCTCTGCCACGCCTCGGCCACCACCGTGCGCTGCCACCCTGCCACTGCCTCCGCCCTCACTGTCAAAGCCAGTTACGCCGATGAACTCATCAAGACTGCGGTACGTTGGTTGCTGTCCTCTTTCACTTGAACACAAGTTAGATGATGGGTGACGTGTGTTCTTCAGCTACAATATAATCTTGCAACATGTGAACCAGACCACGGCATATGTTTCTCCAGTTTGTTCACCAACTTTAAGAAATATCCTCTGCAAGTCAAATAAGAAGTTCGGAAATCAGTGTCACCACATACAGTGAGTTTGACATTAAGTGTGAGGCATGAGTTCTTGACTTGTGTTGTGTCCACTGTAAAACAGGTTTGGTACTGAAAATTCTTGAATCAGAATTTGATTAGGATTTTCCATCCGATACTTCACTAGATATTAGTACCTAATTAGGGTTTTGTTAAGCTGTAATTGGTTACTTAAGCTAATTATTGCTCATGACTTAGTTCTTCTCCCGCGTTCCGAGTTCCGACATCCTGCCCAATTGTGTTAAGAAATATTAGGAGACAGACACAGCTAGAACATGTATCGAGGCACATCTTTGTTTTACAAAGGTGCTACCAATGTTCATGCACATTCGCCAATCTCCATGCACGGAGTACTTATGTATCACCGACTCTAGCAGGGCAAGATACATCAGTGCGGCGGCCGGATTTCCACCCTAAGCATGCTTCAAACGTTATGGTGCAAAAAAGGCATCTGCATCTAACCTTAGTTTCACATATTCATCGTTTTCAAGCAGACAACTGCTTCTGTATCATATTTCATATTACTTTCTGGAAACAGAAAACCGTCGCATCGCCAGGGCGCGGAATTTTGGCCATGGATGAATCAAATGCCACTTGCGGGAAGCGTCTTGCCTCGATTGGGCTAGAGAACACCGAAGCCAACCGCCAAGCCTACAGAACTCTGCTGGTGAGTGCTCCAGGACTCGGCCAGTACATCTCTGGTGCCATCCTCTTTGAGGAGACTCTCTACCAGTCCACAGTCGATGGACGCAAGATGGTTGACGTGCTCCTTAAGCAGAACATCGTCCCCGGTATCAAAGTCGACAAGGTAAATCAGCTCTCCTATTTGTATAATTATATTCAAATGAAGTCCTCGAGATATGACATTTTTGGAAGAGGAATGCAAGTTGACTGAATTCTTAGGAATTGTTCATGGAAATGACAGGGTTTGGTGCCTTTGGCCGGTTCGAACAATGAGTCCTGGTGCCAAGGTCTCGATGGCCTTGCTTCCCGCTCAGCTGCTTACTACCAGCAGGGTGCTCGCTTCGCCAAATGGTACGACAAACCACATTCCTCTAACCTTTACTTTCAAATGCTCTGCATTAGAGTCAAATCATTAGCTTAGACATCTTAATTCACTATTTTTTACCTAATCACACATTGGCCATGTCCCCATCTTCGATTTTGTCCAGAACTTATTGAAATATTTGTCATTGAATCAGGCGTACCGTCGTGAGCATCCCGAATGGCCCATCTGCCCTGGCAGTGAAGGAAGCTGCCTGGGGTCTCGCCCGCTATGCTGCCATTTCTCAGGTAAGATCAGCTGAAACTGAGTTTTTGTCCATTGGTTGTAGCCCTTCTTGTTTGTGAACACGTCTACTTAACCTTTTGGCAGGACAACGGCTTGGTACCAATTGTGGAGCCGGAGATCTTGCTTGATGGGGAGCATGGAATCGACAGGACATTTGAAGTAGCTCAGAAGGTTTGGGCCGAGGTTTTCTTCTACCTGGCCGAGAACAATGTCATGTTTGAGGGTATCCTCCTCAAGCCCAGCATGGTCACTCCCGGTGCCGAGTGCAAGGAGAAGGCCACTCCCCAACAAGTCGCTGACTACACCCTCAAGCTTCTCCACCGCAGAATCCCCCCAGCAGTCCCTGGAATCATGGCAAGTCTCACTACCAATCCCGTTCTTTTAACTGTGAACTATGACTTGATTCTGCTGGCTCTGGTTCGTATGGTTTTCGGTTGTCTTTTTTTCCTTCGCTTGTTTTAATGGTAGCAATCTTGCTCGTATGAGCAGTTCTTGTCTGGTGGACAATCTGAAGTCGAAGCCACCCTGAACTTGAATGCCATGAACCAATCGCCAAACCCGTGGCACGTATCTTTCTCATATGCCCGAGCCCTCCAGAACACCTGCTTGAAGACATGGGGAGGAAGACCCGAGAACGTGAAGGTGGCCCAGGACACCCTGCTTGTTCGCGCCAAGGCCAACTCTCTCGCTCAGCTCGGCAAGTACACCGGCGAGGGCGAGTCCGAGGAGGCCAAGAAAGGAATGTTTGTCAAGGGCTACGTGTATTAAGCCGTTCGCCATAGGTGGAAGAGGACGACCGGAGTTGGGAAACTTAAAGAATTAATCTCTCTCAGTGTGTTATGATTATAGCCACGGAGACTATTTTTGCACATCGAATGTACTTTTCAGCCACTCTATAAACTTCCTGTGATGCCGAGATTATCTAGTTTTCTAAGTTCATGCATCGTTATGTTTTGCATACAAACCGATCATTGAGCACATCGCGTTTTCAGTTTTTTAGACACTCGATGTATTGGAAGGATTGTAGCAGACTCTCATGTCTCAAAACTTATCGATGGGTTGTTCAGGTTTCAGACAGATATTGAGGGTTCAGACTGATATTGTCGTAATCGCCGCGAAAATCATATTAAGGTTTTCCTTTAGTAAAGGATTAAGACATGCACGACAAATGAGAATTTAAGAGGGCAAGCCAAAAAAATTGAAGCTAAAGAGGGCCAAATAAGAACCAGCGGAACCTTTTGCTTTCTGCCTTTCATTGCTGCCTCGGTGTGATATGCATAGTCGCAATTGTTTTTAAAGTGCGCATGGCAATCATTCTGTACTCGGAAATAGATTCTGATCAAAAATAATTTTTTTTTATTTTGTATCCGGGAACAATTTCTAAATATTTGAAAACGTTTGGTAACTGCCCAAAATTTATATTCTTATAATAGAAAAAGAACAGAAATGCGTTTGGTAACTATATAAAATTTCTTTTTATTAATAATATTTTAATAATATTTTGAATTTTTGAATTTTTCTTTTTTTTCTTTGGCCATGGCTGGCAAGGGCATCGCAGCCCTCGCCAGATTTGGGTAAGGCCGACCTCGCCGTTGCCGGGGGCGGCAAGGGCTAACCTCGTCGTCGCAGGGGCAATGAGGGCCACCCTTGCCGACCCTGACCAATTGCTAGTCGTCGGTGGGCAGTCGTTGGTGGCCGATCGCTGGCGACGGGCTGGCGGTGGGCTGGGAAGAAGGTGAAGAATAAATAAAAAAGAAAGAAGAAAACAAAAGAGAATCAGTTCCAGAAAAATTGTTTCAAAATCAAGAAGCTATTTTTTTTTTGCTTATTGATTCTATTCCAAAACTGATTTTGAGACCAATTTTCTGCAAAATTGTGCCCGAGCACAAAAATTTTAACAAACGGATTTCTGTTTCTAAATTGATTCTGGGAACAAAAGAACAGAAATTTTCACTATTTGACACATTGCCAAACAGGCCCTTAGAGGCCCAATAGAGTTTTTTTTTAGGGAAAAAACCACCAAAAACCCCAAACTTTACCCCCTGTGACACATTTACCCCGAACTTTTTTTGTGACACCAAAAATCCCAAACTTTGCTATTTGTGACACATTTACCCCAATATATTGTACCCTAGGGTATTTTAGTTTTTTTTTTCCCTTTTTCTATTTTTTTCTGTTTTTTTTTCTTTTTTCCGGCGGGGCTGCCCTCGCCGGCGAGGTTTCCGGCGAGCCCGACGTCGGCGAGCCTCATTGGAAACGGGCGAGGCTCGCCCTCGCCGAAAACGGGTGAGGCTCGCCCTCGCCGGCGTCGGGCGAGGCTCGCCCTCGCCTGGACGAGCGAGGGCGAGCCTCGCCCGACGCCTGGGCGAGGCGCCGGCGAGGCTCGCCCTCGCCTGGATCTAGCGAGGGCAAGCCTCGCCGGCGTTGGGTGAGCCTCGCCTCGCTCGCCCAGGCGAGTTCGAGCCTCGACCGACGCCGGCGAGGCTCGCCCTCGCCGGCCCAGGCGAGGGCGAGCCTCGTCGGCGTCGGACGAGGCTCAACCCTCGCTTGGGCGAGCGAGGGCGAGCCTCGCCCGACGCCGGCGAGGTTTCCGGCGAGCCCGACGTCGGCGAGCCTCATTGGAAACGGGCGAGGCTCGCCCTCGCCGAAAACGGGTGAGGCTCGCCCTCGCCTGGGCCGGCGAGGGCGAGCCTCGCCGGCGTTGGGCGAGGCTCGCCCTCGCCTGGACGAGCGAGGGCGAGCCTCGCCCGACGCCGGCGAGGCTCGCCCGACGCCGGCGAGGCTCGCCCTCGCCTGGGCGAGCGAGGGCGAGGCTCGCCCTCGCCGGCCCAGGCGTCGGGCGAGGCGCCGGCGAGGCTCGCCCTCGCCTGGATCTAGCGAGGGCGAGCCTCGCCGGCGTTGGGCGAGCCTCGCCCTCACTCGCCCAAGCGAGTTTGATCCTCGTCCGACGCCGACGAGGCTCGCCCTAGCCTGGGCTGGCGAGGGCGAGCCTCGCCGGCGTCGGTCGAGGCTCGAACTCGCCTGGGCGAGCGAGGGCAAGGCACCGGCGAGGGCAAGGCTCGCCGGAGACCTCGCCGGCGAGGGCAGTCCCGCCGGAAAAAAGAAAAAAAACAGAAAAAAATAGAAAAAGGGAAAAGACTAAAATACCCTAAGGTACAGTATATTTGGGTAAATGTGTCACAAATAGCAAAGTTTGAGGTATTTGGTGTCACAAAAAAAGTTCGGGATAAATGTGTCACAGGGGGTAAAGTTTGGAGTTTTTGATGGTTTTTTCCCTTTTTTTTAATACCACAAAAAAACTCAAATTAGTATACCTGTGATAAATTTACCAAAAAATAATTTGTTTACCACCAAAAACTCTAAACCGGTACACCTATGATAAATTTACCCTCAGTATGTTTCCGTTAAATTTTATTATCAAATTATTTTGTTAAATGACACGCGACAATTAACTTATGTACCAATTTTATGTTTTACCTTCCGTTTGTCACAAGTGTACCGATTTGTGATTTTTTGTAGTATTAATCCAATTTAATGGAAATTAACGAATGGTAAATTTATGTGACAAATTTACCAGTTTGGGATTTTTAGTGGTAAAAAAAATTAGTTTGTGGTAAATTTATCATATGTGTACCGGTTTGAGATTTTTTGTGGTCAAAAAATTAGTTTGGGCTAAAATTATTACAAATTTATCAGTTTGAGATTTTTTGTGATATTAACCTTTTTTTTGTCAAACAAAAGAGTCTTCAAGATGCTTGGTCTGCTCATTCACTCAAAAGAGTTGCCCATAGATGATTTTATGCAAGGCTTTGATAGCAAAACAATTTTTTGGCCACAGTGAGAATATCAGCATGATGTGAGCAATAAATTCTTAAAGGAGTAACCCCATGACAATTTATAATTATTTTTGTGTGGTTGAGAACATACTGTTAATTTCATAATAAATTAAGAATTGTTACTTAATCATTTATCTTTCATGCTCCTACGCATCAAACGGGTTGCTGAAACAAGTTGAGGAACTCTTGTCGTACACATTTGGGCCATTGAGCAGCGCTAGGCCTGTGCCTACAACTACGTAGACCCAAACGCGTTGGTCAGCGGATAAGGCCAATCGGGGCGCTGGGTCCGCGAAGGCCAAGGTTGTTTTTGTTTTGTAAGATTTTTCTTAGCGACCAAACTTTGACCGAGTATAATATCCGATTAACTTGATTTTTGGATGCATAGAATTCTCTCCCAAGAACTTTCAAAAGAATCCAATCTGATCTTTGGAAAAGTGTTAGGATCATGAAATTTGGAAATGAGTCGAACTGATGTTCGTGGTGAAGAGTTATAATGGTTTCTTGGCTAAAGATCCGATCAGCGTGATTCAAGCGACATTGGTAAGCTTGTGACTTGCTTATGAAGATGAAATTAATTGATTGGGTCACATCGCAAATTTTTTGGACACCTCAAGATCATAAGACCGTGATTAAAACTTGAGATATCTTGAGAATCGGAGCATTTGAACCCAATCATACCATCTAATAAAGCTTTATTTTGGGTAAATGCTAGTCAATTTTTTTCGAAAATTTTAGGCAAAAAATTAGGTGCCACAATGATGAAAGCAAGTTACCTTCTCCACGGATTTCTCCATTCATAATTGTGAAGTGAATGATACCTCAGAATTTTTAGAGGGGTGTGTTTGTTTTCGCGGAAAATGAACGATTTAAAAAAAATCTTCCTAAAAGCGATTGCTTATATCGCTTACAAAAATGAATAAAGAAAAAATATGTTCACCATCTGCGAAAATGTTTAATTATAAATTGTTGTCGATAATGAAAAAATATTCATTGAATAATTATTTCAAACAATACAAGTAAATATTTTAGAAAAATAGTTTCCAAATCATTCATTTTTATGGAAAAATTGTTCACAAATTCCTAAACATATTACACTTTTACTAATTCAGTTATAAACCTTTTAATTTTGCCAATTGAGTCCTAAATCTTTTCAAGTTTTACCAATTGAGTTTATTTGGTCAATTTTGATTGGAAATTGCTGATGTGGACGTTGGTTGTCTTATGTGACATGACCAACACTTGCGTGGATAATTTTTAATAATATTTAATTTTTTGAATATTATATTAATTTTTCTCTTCTTTTCTTTTGTTTTCTTTTTTGATTCAAAGGGCCAACATTGGTTGAGGGTCGACGACCTTCGCCGACCATTACTCAAGGGTCAGCAAAGGCTGTCGGCCCTTGGGTGAGGGCCATGAAGCCTTTGTCGGCCATGGGCAAGGGGCTGCAGTCCCTCTCCAAGGCTAGTGAGGACGTCAGGGCCTTGCCCGCCCTCGCTGTGGCTAGTGAGGGCTCGCGATGCCCTTATCGGCTATAGTGAGTTAGGGTGAGCATGGTCCGGGCGGACAGCTCCTTTCCTAGAACTGGAAACTGCCCGTTGGTTACATGGGTCCACTCGGAAATCGAACCAGAGGTCCGGTTCGATTCCCGGATGGGTTCATAGAATCAGTCCCACCAAATTTTATGTGTCAACATTGTAACGGGGTAAGTTGCGAGTCCAGAATACTATTGTCCCCTATTTCAAACTATCAAAGAGGCGGAAGCCATACAAAACGGAGAGCAAACGACTACAGCCAAAGGACCAATATTCTGCACAAGAGGTAGCAACAAGCGCAAACCAGAAGAAACCTCCAAAAAAATTATTAAAAAAACCACCCACCAATCAATCCAATAAGCTTTTGAACTAGGAGATTAGGCCCATTAGGGCACACAGATGGCAAGAGAGAGTAGATGTGACATTCCGAATTCGACTCACTTCCGAGATCAATGAAATAGATGTTTATTTCTTATTTCATTTTAGTAAGTCTCGTCCGGAACTGATTATTCTTGAGATACTGACCATTAGGGAATGACTAATTAGGAAAAATGGTACGTGGACCCAAGAACTCGACCGTAAATCAAGCTCCGATTCCGAGGAACGACGAGGGAATGTTTTGGGCCAATGTAGATCGATCCAAGGAGGGTGACAGATTTGGTTTGGCCAACGATGTACGATTGGATCGTAGGTGATTCCGCAATATCGAGAGTACGCGTGGCAAACAATCTTGAACTTATTTCGAACGATTGTGACCTCCAAAACTAGCGATAAATCCTCGCGTTCTCTTGGAACCAAGACTGTAACGACTCGAACAACCCTAGGTCGATATGCGTAACCTCTAAAAAGCCGTTCGTTAGTAAGAGATGCTAAAATCACATTTGAGCGAAATTGATCGTTGAATTGAATCCGGACTTGAGTATCGGATGTGCGTGACTATTTTGCAAGGACGACGTCGTATTAATGTCGCCAATCATATTTAGGATCAGTATAGTCGAAAAATGGAATTTTAGCCCAGGAACAGAAAATTACCAATTTGCTCCTGAGCTCTAAGCTTAAATTCCGAATTTTGAAGGGTAAATTAGACTTTGTTGAACCCCTTTAGTGGCCGAAAACCAAGGGCCATTATGCCCCTCATCCTCTCACCCAATTTCCCCATTTTGCCCTTTGAATGAGCGGAGTTGACCAATCTTGGCCATTGGATTAAGTTGGACAAGATTGGTGCTTGAATCTTGGCCCTTAGATTAGTGTGATAGTGGGGTGGGTGAGATGGTCATTTGTAGTGGAGTGGTTGAACTACCCCCACTCAAGCTTGATAAAAAACTCTCTCTCACTCTCTCTCTCCCTTCATTTCTCACTTGGTCGGTCATCCTCTCCTCTCTCTCTCACCAACTCTCACTCTCTCCTTCTTCCCCTTGCCGTGAGGAGCCGCCGGCATAGCAAGCCGCCGCCACCACCTGCCGAAACCACCGGCCACACCGCCGTCCACGCGACCGTCTCGCCTCACCACCACAATTCAACCGTCTCTCTCTCTCTCTCTCTCTCTCTCTCTCTCTCTCTCTCTCTCTCTCTCCTTCCTCTCATTTCAACGCCACCACCAGCCCCTGCCTTGGTCGTGTGAGCACTGCCCAAGCGTTGCCGTCACTGGTTGTGACCACCCATACACCACCGCCACAGCCACTCTCTCTCTCTCTCTCTCTCTCTCTCTCTCTCTCTCCATTTCCACGACACCACCACCATCACTAGTAGCCCCCTTCGCCGCGGTGATCAGCCGTCACTACTAGCCTTGTCGTTCGCTACCATGAGAGCCGTCGGCACCGCCGCTGGTCCTGCCGTGAATCGATGATCGTCCGGCCCATTTCTCCCCTAGCCTGGCCCACATTTGGAGCTTAAGACCTTGTGAGTGGAAATCCTAACCCTTAATTAGGCTCTTCTGCATTATCTAGACTATTTTAGGGGTTAGTTAGGGTATTTTAGGGATTATTAGTTGGCTGGTAACTGGGTTTGGTAATGTGGTAATTTTGGTGACTTAGTATGATGATTTGATGGTGATTTAGTGGCCTAGACTAGTCTGATTAGTGGCTGGTCATTGTGGACTTGATCGGACTTTGTTCGGCTAAATTGTGGGTTAATTGTGAAATTGACGTGTGCCTTGAATTGTCCATGAAGTGGCTGATTGCATATGATTTGAGATTAATTTTGGGAGATTAGAATTGATGTTTAGTGTGGCCGAATGATGAGAGGCGTTGTAGGCCATAGACTGGTGCAATTTAATGGCATGATTTCATGATTTCGTGTGCCAATGATGTATTGTGGCTAATTTGATTTAATTGATTAATTGGGCATATTGATATATTAAATTGAACATGTGTGGTGTTAATTGAGCATGTGGCTAAGTTAAATTGAATGCTCAATGTGAAATTTATGAATGCTCGAGTTTCGGATGTTATGGCCATGAATGGTGCATATTGAGCATTGGCATAACAAGTGCATCATGCGAGTGTGCACGAATGGTATTGAGCATGTGATATGTCACGCCCCGGACCCCACCGAGCCCGCGACATCCCGACCCCGGTCGATCATTTAAACGCGACGTCCTAGGACGCGTCGCCGACCCAAAAGAAATACGCAAGTGGAAGCATGTAAAATAACCCAGACAATAAAAACATGACTAAGGAATAGACATCGAAATTTAATAAACACCTAACATTATAAAGCCTTTAATATTACAAACTGGCAACCCGGCTTCCCAAAATCAACCACAATTTACAAAAGGGGGCGGTGGTTAACAAGCCTATCTTCTTTACAGAAATGTACTCAAAATACAGGGTAATTGATCTATCCTTCAATCCCTGTGGTACTCCGGCGGTCTGTCCGAATCCATCACGGTCGCAGATCTGAAAGTGGTTATGTAATAACCGTGAGACAGAGTCTCAATAAGCAACAACCTAAACCTAACCTAGGCTAATGCGTACCCAGACCAGTCTAACATGCAAACTACCAGTCGAAACAGTCAATTGCACATGAAAGGCTTACCTCGCCTCGAACCACGTGCCAACCCTGCATATTAGTCCAACATGATAATGCAAGTACAAATCACCGCCACATCACAATCACCAGCACACACACTTCCACTCGAAATCAGTCAATCCAAACAAGCACCCAACCCATCCAACCAATCATCCACACGCACCATCAGTCAGTTCGATCAACATCCACACGCTCAACCAGCCAATCCAGTCACACGCTCAACCAGCCAATCAGTCACACGCTCAACTAGCCAATCTAGTCACAATCAACCAGTCATTTCAATCACACTCAAATCACATGCGTCTCCGAACATCTTTCTCACAACTCGCGCCACTGCGCCTCAAATTCAATCTCACAGGCTCACAGGCTCACAAGCCTCACATTTCAATCAATTCTCATGGCCGCCGTCAACACGTCCCAAGCCATATAATTCAATTCATTTCCAATGGCCGCCGTCAACACGTCCCAAGCCACGATATTCGAACAATTTTCAACGACCGACGTAAACACGTCCCGGTCCAATCACATCTTTAACGGGCCACCGTCAACACGGCTCAAGCCCGCATTCCAATCGACCCATCGGCCATTCCTGCCTTCACACGGACCGCCGTCAACACGTCCCAAGTCTGCAGCCCTCCGATCGATCCGGGCTTAATCTCTCACAGGTAGGCACACGCCACTCGATTCAATTAAATTCACGCCAAACAACTCACATTCACAACTCAGTCCAATTCACACTTCGCCGCTCCAATTCACAGACCCGACATTCAAGTCGGTCACGCACAAACACCCACTCAAGCACTCTACTTAATCCAGTCTAATTTAACCAAATAAGAACACCACATAATCTAATTTAATCATGAAATAATTAAATTAAATACACGCCCTAGCCGTTCTAACCCGAAACTAGTCAATGAAATACCCAAAATACTAAGTAGGGTATAGGAAGTCGCTTACCAAATATGGGCCCGGGAAAAGTTGACTCGGGCTCCAAATTGCCCGGGGAGAAGTTCTGATTGGGCGCGGGCGTGGGCCACACGGGCGTGCTGACCGGCCAAAGTGGGCACAATGGCCGATCGGCATGCCTAGCGCGGGCGCGGCGTGCCCGGGGCGTTCGGGCGCGCGGATGGGCTACACGCCTGGGCAACGGGCGCGGGCGCGGGCACGGCGACGGGCACGGCACGAGCACGGCACGGGCACGGCCCGGGGACAAGCTTGGCCGGCTGGGCTGGCCGGCGGGGCTGGCCGGCGGCGGCTGGTCGGCGGCGGCTGGCCGGCGGCGGCGACCGGCGGACGGGCTGAACAGGGGCGGGAAGTGGCTGGTCGAGGGGGTGAGGGGGAGAGAGGAAGGGAGAGGGAGGCTGAGGGGCGGCGGCCGGACGGGCGGACTGGCCGGCGGCGACGGGCTGGCCGGCGGGGTAGCACGGCGCGGCAGGCAGCGGCGGAGCGCGGCTGAACGAGTCGACCGGCGGGCGACGAGCTCGCCGGCTCGAGCTCGGGCAAGAGGAGACCGGGGGAGGGAGAGGCAGAGAGGGGGGTCCTATGGAGGCGACGGGGCGGTCGGCACGGCGGGGCGATGGAGCGGCGGTCAGGCGCGGCTGGGGCGGCGCCGGGCGCGGTGGGCAGCGACGATGGTCTCGCTGCCGCGCGCGGAGGACAGTGAGGGAGAGAGAGCAGTCGGGGGTGGGGGCCGGCGGCGACGGGGCGGAGGCGACGGGCTGCTGGCGACGGCGGCGCGGCGGCACGGCGACGCGGCGGCACGGCGACGCGGCGGCGCGGCGAGTAGGACGGGGCGGAGACGAACCAGACGCCCGAACAAGAAGAAGAAGAAGAAGAAGAAGAGGGGGGGAAGGAGAGAGAGGAGAGAGGAGAGAGAGAGAGAGGGGACAGGAGGGGGGGAGTAGGCATGCAGGGGGAGGGGAGAGAGAGAGAGAGAGAGAGAGAGAGAAGAGAGGAAAGGAGAGAGAAGGTCACGCGCGGGAGGGGGGGTTTAGCCGAGAGAGAGAGGAGAAAGAAAGAGAGGGAAAAGCTTAAAATTTTGAATTTAAGCGCGAACTAACGGATACGGTCCAAACTAAAAATCGACCTATCGATCCCGATTTAAGTTCGGAAAAAGGCCTAATAATCCACGATAAATCCCAACAATATCCTAGGGCATACAGCCAAAATAAAATACCCAAACCACACTACGAGGGAGGTCTACCAGTCCAAATTTGCACCCGGCTCAAAAATCCACTTTTCCACTATTTCTGATAATGCCGACGCTGGCCATAATAATTTCGACACCGTCCAATTTATTTCGATCCGAAACTCCCGGAAATCGACTGTCAAGTTCAGGATATAATTAATGGCCAAATTCGATCGAGTGCGATTCTAGCGAAATCTCAAAATTTAAAAATAATAACTGGGAGTGATCAGTTCCTGGCGAGATTTTACCACAAGCACACTGACGAATTACCCGTTTATTAAATCCCAAAAATGGCCAAATTCCGGAATGTCACAATTCTTCCCCCCTTATAAAAATTTCGTCCTCGAAATTTACAATCCAACCCAACTATTCAAACAAATGGGGTACTGGTGTCGCATCAACTTTTCACTTTCCCACATCGCACCTTGGCTGTTTCAATTGACTACTAAACCAACTTGAGACCCGTGAGGCCCCTCTCACCCATTTCGTCCCAACAAACCAGTGTTCTGCAAACCTTGCCATACAATGCCCCAAACGGTGCCATTCTAAAACTCTGTTGATAGCCATTGCTATAGGCAAACTCAACCAAGTGCAATTATTCTTTCCAACTTCCCCAAAATCCAATACACGTGCTCGCGGCATATTTTCCAAAGTCTGAACCATCCTCTCAAACTGGTCATCCGTCTACGAATGCTAGGCTGTGCTAAACTATAATCTTGTTCCTAATGCCGTATGAAAACTTATCCAAAAAGCAGTAGTAAACTTAGAATCACGGTCCGAGGTGGTCGTCACTGGTACTCCATGGAGACAAACTATGTGTCGTACATACAAATCGGCATACCTTCCCAAGGCAAAAATTCTTTTGTACTGGTAGAAAAGGTGCTGACTTTGCCAACCAATCCACTATCACCAAACCGAATCATGGCCCCTCTGGCTCCTCGATAATCCCATTTTAAAGTCCATCGTGGTGTGTTCCCATTTTTACTCTGGGAATTTTCAATGGCTGCAACATTCCACCCGGCTTGCATTGTTATGCCTTCACTTGTTGGCATGTAAAATACTTAGCCACATATTTGGCCACATCCACTTTCATATCGTTCCACCAATAATACTGTCGCAAGTCCTGATACATTTTCGTACTACCCAGGTGAATACTGTAATTACTACGGGGTACCTCCGACAAAATCTCTTCTTTTAGTTCTGCATCACCGGGTACATATAACCGTCCATGGAACTTTAGAATCCATCCTCGGATATCTTAAAGTCCGATTTCCTTTTTGTGGTGTCCATTTCCAGAATCTTCTGAATCTCCTGGTCCGTCGATTGTAAAGCCTTAATCTTAGCCCCGATTTCCAGTTTAACCCTCAATGCGGTAAGCCGACTCTAAACATGACTCGCTTCATACTTAAATTCCGAATCCCGAATTTTCCTCCAACAGGGTCCATTCCTTGACCATCATATGCGCGATGCTCAATTTCCAACTCAGTGCATCTATTACCTTATTAGTCAATCCAGGGTTTTATAAAATCTCGCAGTCATAGTCCTTGAGAAGTTCCATTCAATGGTGTTGTCTCATGCTAAGTTCTTTTTGGGAAAGCCGATACCTTCAAACTTTGATGATCTGTATAAACTTGCAATTTCTCCCCACATAGGTTATGCCTCCAAATCTTACGAGCGAAGATAACCGCGGCTAATTATGAATCAGGCGTTGGATAATTCAGCTTATATAGTCTCATTTGTCGCGATGTGTATGACACTACTCTCCCCACGTTGTGTCCACACACATTCAAGTCCTCTTAGCGACGCGTCACTGTAGATTTTATATCCTCCTAGACCTAATGAGACCGTCAACACTAGCGTGATCGTCAAACTCTGTTTCAATCCTGAAAACTCATTTTATAGTTATCCGTCCATTTAAATTTCGTTTCCTTCTTTTGCAAACGCGTCCACGGTGTTACTAACGTTAAAAACCCCTTCCACGAGACGTCTGTAATGACTTGCCAGATCTAAGAACCTCCGAACTTCAATTACCGTTGCTGGTCTTGGCCAATTTATGACTGCTTCAATCTTTGTCGGTTCCACTGCGATCCCTTCCCCGAGTATCATATGTCCTAAGAATGCCACTCAATGAAACTAGACTTCGCACTTATAAAACTTAGCGTAGAGTGCGTGTTCTCTTGAGGTCCATGGAACCCTTTTCCAATGTAACTCACACTCGGCGGAACTCTTTGAGTATACCAAGATATCGCCTATGAATCACGATTACAAACTGACGCAGAAGTTCCTTAAATACTCGATTCCTTAAATCCATAAGGCTGCGGGGGCGTTCATCAGTTCAAACGGCATTACTGTAAATTCATAGCATCCATACCTCGTCCTAAATGCCGACCTCGGCACATCCTCCTTCTTGATCTTCAATTTATAATAACTAGTCCTCCAGTCGACCTTACAAAATTTTGATGCCCCTTGTAACTGGTCGAATAGGTCATTTTCCCTTGGCAACGGGCGCTTATCCTTAATAGTCACCTGGTTCGATTGTTTATAGTCAATACACAATCTTAACAATCCGTCCTTTTTCTTCACGAATAACACTGGCGCTCCCCACGGAGATGCACTCAGACGAATGAAACCTTTATTCAATAACCTCTGTATTTGGACCTTCAATTCTTTCAATTCTGACAGTGACATCCAAAAGGGCGCTTTTGAGATCGGTTCCATCCCTAGGGCTAATTCAACCACAAACTCCACTTCACCATCAGGTGGCACTCCCGGCAATTCCTGAGGAAAGACATCGGGAAGGTTACGCACCTTAACTATGTCCTTTAGTCTTGGTTCCTTAATCAACTAGTCAATCACAAAATAATTATTTTTCTATACCTCAAAGATAAAGCTCAATCCATTCAATTTCAATCCAACAGTCTCCCAAAACAAATCACCCCAATTCTTTATAAAATTCGAAATTTCCAAGCATCACTTATCCTTTTGAATTCGTCCAAGAAAATCATTAGTGAATCAGAAATCCATAAATTAATTGCGCCTATTCACCATAAGTGATTATAAGTCTTATATGACCATTCAAGTAATAACTTCAAAATCATCTACTATTGCACCCGATATCATCACATAGTGCATCTAGATCCTCAAGGCGCATCCTCCGCTTCCTTTCCAACCACAACCTACACCTTTCCTTACGTCCGTAGTCGATTCAGATTAATCTGCGGGACAGCTCCCGTTTGATGACCTACCCACGGTTACTGCGATTGCATCAGTAATCTATAAATCCTTAAACCGATTCTAATTATTCTGCGGGGCAATTTCCACTTAATGTCCTACCTGCGGTCGCTGTGATTGCATTAGTGACCTAACCAGTCGGTTCAACAATTTCTCATCTGATAACTTTACTGTCCACATCCACAACATGCTCCACTTTTACCTTGGCAATGGCCATTCCTATGCCTCTTTCCATAAGACCGACATGCAGCGATGGAGTAGCAGTTCGACTTTCCAAATTTCTTTCTTACTAGAGAGACAAATCTCCGATTCTCTGTCATAAGCTTCTTTCCAAAGTTCCTATTGTCTCTAGCCGGCGTGTACCGCTATCTATATACGGTAATCTTTCATTCATATCCCCTTCAACCGTTTAAGCCTTGGCATACCACTCATTATAATCCCTTAGGCTCATTAGCATCAACTGACTACGAAGGTTCGGTTTCAGTCCATCTCGAAACTTCCTTGTCCCATCCACACGATCATTGACTACCTTTGGCGCGTACTTAGACAACCTTTTAATCCCGACCTCGTACTGATCAACTGACATTCAATTTTAACGAAGCCAAATAAACTCTGTCACTTTCTGTCCCTGCGCACTCTCTGAAAGTACCTCCCATTGAAGGCCTCGATAACGACACCCAGCTTGGAATTATGCCCTTCAAAATAGCCTACTCTGGGGGTCCTCTTACCAATCAATCACATTTCCTTAGAGTTGATATACAGCCAGGGTCACTTTCTCCTCACTAGTGCACCTAAATACCTCAAAAGCCTTTTTCTAAGTCCTCTATTCAAAGTACCGTAGCCTCATGGTCACCTCTTCCCATCGAACCTTGCAAGTTTAAATTTAAAAAATTTTCCAACCAGCTGACCCATCTGTCTGACTGCATTAACTTACCCTTGACCTTGATTCCCAACATTTCCATTATGCCCACAACTCTTGTTATTTCCTTTGATGACAACAATAATGGCCTCAACATTAGTAGCAACAATAGCATTTCGCTCCACAGTTTACCTTCCCATTAATATTCTAACTTCCTTGAGTGCCCTCAAAAACTTATCCCACTTAGGATCCCCTACAATTCCGACTTGCGGACCTACTAGACCTCGACCTCAACCTCGACTTCAACCTCGACTACTCATGCTCACAAGATTCACATCACCCACTTACCTGCTATAATTCCTCCCACGGAATTAGAAACCTAGGCCAACTATACCAGTCTAAGCCCTAAGCAATGAATCACAACACAATTCATTAAGCAGGTAGTCAATCATAACGTCACTCAATCACAAGGAATAAGGATCGTACACTAACCTCAAGTCCTGACGCACCTCCATTTCACACGTCATAGCACACGCCACTCAGCAATCACAACCAAACAGTCTGGGTAACGCATGGCCAACAAATCTCCCTAACTGGCTACCCCAAGGTCATCGCTCCTTATCACTCCAAGCTTCGACCATCTTGGTTCGAGCTGACCTTGCTCTGATACCAAATCAACTGGGGATGTCACGCCCCGGACCCCACCGAGCCCGCGACATCCCGACCCCGGTCGATCATTTAAACGCGACGTCCCAGGACACGTCGCCGACCCAAAAGAAATACGCAAGCGGAAGCATGTAAAATAACCTAGACAATAAAAACATGACTAAGGAATAGACATCGAAATTTAATAAACACCCAACATTATAAAGCCTTTAATATTACAAACTGGCAACCCGGCTTCCCAAAATCAACCACAATTTACAAAAGGGGGCGGTGGTTAACAAGCCTATCTTCTCTACAGAAATGTACTCAAAATACAGGGTAATTGATCTATCCTTCAATCCCTATGGTACTGCGGCGGTCTGTCCGAATCCATCACGGTCGCGGATCTGAAAGTGGTTATGTAATAACCGTGAGACAGAGTCTCAATAAGCAACAACCTAAACCTAACCTAGGCTAATGCGTACCCAGACCAGTCTAACATGCAAACTACCAGTCGAAACAGTCAATTGCACATGAAAGGCTTACCTCGCCTCGAACCACGTGCCAACCCTGCATATTAGTCCAAACATGATAATGCAAGTACAAATCACCGCCACATCACAATCACCAGCACACACACTTCCACTCGAAATCAGTCAATCCAAACAAGCACCCAACCCATCCAACCAATCATCCACACGCACCATCAGTCAGTTCGATCAACATCCACACGCTCAACCAGCCAATCCAGTCACACGCTCAACCAGCCAATCTAGTCACACTCGACCAGTCATTTCAATCACACTCAAATCACATGCATGTCCGAACATCTTTCTCACAACTCGCGCCACTGCGCCTCAAATTCAATCTCACAGGCTCACAAGCCTCACATTTCAATCAATTCTCATGGCCGCCGTCAACACGTCCCAAGCCATATCATTCAATTCATTTCCAGTGGCCGCCGTCAACACGTCCCAAGCCACGATATTCGAATAATTTTCAACGACCGACGTAAACACGTCCCGGTCCAATCACATCTTTAACGGGCCACCGTCAACACGGCTCAAGCCCGCATTCCAATCGGCCCATCGGCCATTCCTGCCTTCACACGGACCGCCGTCAACACGTCCCAAGTCTGCAGCCCTCCGATCGATCCGGGCTTAATCTCTCACAGGCAGGCACACGCTACTCAATTCAATTAAATTCACGCCAAACAACTCACATTCACAACTCAGTCCAACTCACACTTCGCCACTCCAATTCACAGACCCGACATTCAAGTCGGTCACGCACAAACACCCACTCAAGCACTCTACTTAATCTAGTCTAATTTAACCAAATAAGAACACCACATAATCTAATTTAATCATGAAATAATTAAATTAAATACACGCCCTAGCCGTTCTAACCCGAAACTAGTCAATGAAATACCCAAAATACTAAGTAGGGTATAGGAAGTCGCTTACCAAATTTGGGCCCGGGAAAAGTCGACTCGGGCTCCAAATTGCCCAGGGGAGAAGTTCTGATTGGGCGTGGGCGTGGGCCACACGGGCGCGCTGACCGGCCAAAGTGGGCACAATGGCCAATCGGCGTGCCTAGCGCGCGGGCGCGGCGAACGCGCGGCGTGCCCGGGGCGCTCGGGCGCGCGGATGGGCTACGCGCCTGGGCAACAGGCGCGGGCGCGGGCACGGTAATGGGCACGGCGACGGGCACGGCACGAGCACGGCGCGGGCACGGTGCGGGGACAAGCTTGGCCGGCTGGTTGGCTGGCCGGCGAGGCTGGCCGGCGGCGGCTGGTCGGCGGTGGCTGGTCGGCAGCGATGGCGACCGGCGGTGGAATTCAATCTCACAGGCTCACAAGCCTCACATTTCAATCAATTCTCATGGCCGCCGTCAACACGTCCCAAGCCATATCATTCAATTCATTTCCAGTGGCCGCCGTCAACACGTCCCAAGCCACGATATTCGAATAATTTTCAACGACCGACGTAAACACGTCCCGGTCCAATCACATCTTTAACGGGCCACCGTCAACACGGCTCAAGCCCGCATTCCAATCGGCCCATCGGCCATTCCTGCCTTCACACGGACCGCCGTCAACACGTCCCAAGTCTGCAGCCCTCCGATCGATCCGGGCTTAATCTCTCACAGGCAGGCACACGCTACTCAATTCAATTAAATTCACGCCAAACAACTCACATTCACAACTCAGTCCAACTCACACTTCGCCACTCCAATTCACAGACCCGACATTCAAGTCGGTCACGCACAAACACCCACTCAAGCACTCTACTTAATCTAGTCTAATTTAACCAAATAAGAACACCACATAATCTAATTTAATCATGAAATAATTAAATTAAATACACGCCCTAGCCGTTCTAACCCGAAACTAGTCAATGAAATACCCAAAATACTAAGTAGGGTATAGGAAGTCGCTTACCAAATTTGGGCCCGGGAAAAGTCGACTCGGGCTCCAAATTGCCCAGGGGAGAAGTTCTGATTGGGCGTGGGCGTGGGCCACACGGGCGCGCTGACCGGCCAAAGTGGGCACAATGGCCAATCGGCGTGCCTAGCGCGCGGGCGCGGCGAACGCGCGGCGTGCCCGGGGCGCTCGGGCGCGCGGATGGGCTACGCGCCTGGGCAACAGGCGCGGGCGCGGGCACGGTAATGGGCACGGCGACGGGCACGGCACGAGCACGGCGCGGGCACGGTGCGGGGACAAGCTTGGCCGGCTGGTTGGCTGGCCGGCGAGGCTGGCCGGCGGCGGCTGGTCGGCGGTGGCTGGTCGGCAGCGATGGCGACCGGCGGCGGCGGCGACCGGCGGACTGGGTGAACACGGGCGGGAAGTGGCTGGTCGAGGGGGTGAGGGGGAGAGAGGAAGGGAGAGGGAGGCTGAGGGGCGGCGGCCGGACAGGCGGACGGGCCGGCGGCGACGGGCTGGCCGGCGGGGTAGCACGGCGCGGTGGGCAGCGGCGGAGCGCGGCCGAACGAGCCGACCGGCGGGCGACGAGCTCGCCGGCTCGAGCTCGGGCAAGAGGAGACCGGGGGAGGGAGAGGCAGAGAGGGGGGGTCCTACGGCGGCGACGGGGCGGTCGGCACGGCGGGGCGATGGAGCGGCGGTCAGGTGCGGCTGGGGCGGCGCTGGGCATGGTAGGCAACGACGATGGTCTCGCTGCCGCGCGCGGAGGACAGTGAGGGAGAGAGAGCAGTCGGGGGTGGGGGCCGGCGGCGACGGGGCGGAGGCGACGGGCTGCTGGCGACAGCGGCGCGGCCGTACGGCGACGCGGCGGCGCGGCGAGTAGGACGGGGCGGAGGCGGCAGTCGGGGCGGAGACGAACCAGACGCCCGAACAAGAAGAAGAAGAAGAAGAAGAGGGGGGGAAGGAGAGAGAGGAGAGAGGAGAGAGAGAGGGGACAGGAGGGGGGGAGTAGGCATGCAGGGGGAGGGGACGCATGCATGGGGAGGGAGCGGGGGAGGGGACGTGCGCGCAGAAGGGGGAGGGGAGAGAGAGAGAGAGAGAGAGAGAGAGAGAGAGAGAGAGAGAGAAGAGAGGAAAGGAGAGAGAAGGTCACGCGCGGGAGGGGGGGTTTTGCCGAAAGAGAGAGAGGAGAAAGAAAGAGAGGGAAAAGCTTAAAATTTTGAATTTAAGAGCGAACTAACGGACACAGTCCAAACTAAAAATCGACCTATCAGTCCCGATTTAAGTTCGGAAAAAGGCCTAATAATCCACGATAAATCCCAACAATATCCTAGGGCATACGGCCAAAATAAAATATCCAAACCACACTACGAGGGAGGTCTACCAGTCCAAATTTGCATCCGGCTCAAAAATCCACTTTTCCACTATTTCTGATAATGCCGACGCTGGCCATAATAATTTCGACACCGTCCAATTTATTTTGACCCGAAACTCCCGGAAATCGACTGCCAAGTTAAGGGTATAATTAACGGCCAAATTCGATCGAGTGCGATTCTAGCGAAATCTCAAAATTTAAAAACAATAACCGGAAGTGATGAGTTCCCAGGCGAGATTTTAGCAAAAGCACACTGACGAATTACCCGTTTATTAAATCCCAAAAATGGCCAAAATTCGGAATGTCATATGATAACCTAAAATGTCCTGATGCATTGTTTACGCGGGGTTCAAATAATAATTAGTGAATTGTGTACGTGTGATCACATAAACCCTGAGGCGCCGTTTACGCGGGGTATTGAATCCATCCTAATACATTTAACATGGGACGATGCCCGGATTATCGAAAAATGGCCAACCTGAGGCGTCGTTTACGCGGGTTGTGTCATGAGCCTAATGTGTTTAATGCGGGCCAGAGATTGATTGATAAGTGATAGACCTTATGCGTTTTACGCGGGTCGGAAGTGAATTAAGAAATTGGCACGTGTGTAAGTGTGCATTGATTAGTGCAAGCATGAGCATGGCATTGGCACGTGTGCAAGTGTGCACAAATGAGCATGTGCATGGTAATGGCACTGGTGCGAGAGTACATTAACGAGTGCAAGCATGTGCATGGCATGTGTTTGTGGCTAAGTGATTTCGTGTATGTGCCATGATTGGGTCCTGGGTTATTAACGTTGTCATTATGTGTCCAGCCTACAGGGCTAAATATGTGTTTGATTTGGGCCCAAGGGCCTAAGTCGTTTGAATGATGAACTGTTTGTTTGGTTAGCAGCTTGTCTGAATGTGTATGTTAGCCTAGTTTAGGTTTAGGGGGCCTATTCGCTGAGATTTATTCTCATTATTGTTAAAACCCCACTTTTTAGATCCCCGATCTTGAGGATGACAGGCGTTCCAATACGTTTTGAGATCCCATACCGCATAGAGCGTTCGATGATCGAGTACCTCGTTAGGAACGGGGAGACTTATGTTAGGCATTTTACCACCGTTTGGGTCAACGTGGGCATGTCACAGTTCCAGGCTCATAAGTACCTAGGTTGGTGTTTTCGGGACCAGTTCGGCATTTACAAGCCTCTTAGGACTTTGATGTTCCGATAGACCGATTAGGTCATTGGGATTCGCAAGCAGCTGATGGGGAGGTGGCCAGCCCCCGAAGCCGTGTCCGAGGAGGATTTTGACCCCCGACCCATTATTTTTGAGATAGATTCCAACCCCAAGGAGGCGGAACTAATGGAGTGAGAGTCCGATCCCAAGCTGGAGCCGATGGAGCTGGAGTCAGAGCCGGAGGATGATCCAGAGGAGGAGCCACTGGAGGTCGAGTCCGAGCCGGAATCTATGGACTCCGAGTCCGAGTCGTCCGATGACTCATCTGAGTCTTTGGGATCTGACTCGGATTGGTTACTCTAGGGTTTAGCCTTGGACATAGTTAGGTTGAGGGTCGACACTTTTTGATTAGAGCCCTTTTCAGAGTTAGCACTTGACTGCCCTGAGCCATGTACCCCTTTTTTATGTTGGTGACTTACTGACCCATTTTGGTTTGTGTATATCTCTGTAATGGATATTGTAATTCCCCTTGTGTTAATGTAAGTTTGTATTTGTGATGTTCATTGCTATTCCTGGTCATGTTTTATTATGTACGGGTGTATGGTTGCTTTTGCATGTGTATTATTCTATGATTTGGGTTTTGAGTCGGCGACGCGTCCTGGGATGTCGCATTAAATCGACTGCAGTAGGGGTGTCGTGTGCTGTAGGGTTCGAGGCGTGACAGTAGAGACCGAGATGAAAGTGAGAGAGTGAGAGTTTTTGAATGAGATGAGCTTCACATTAAGGATTTAGGATTTTTCATATTTTTAAATTAAAATTTAAATAAATATATATTATATCACTAGTTCGGTTTGGGTGGGCGAGTAGACGGTTCCACTCCTGAAACCTTAAACCAGTCCGATTTCCTTAGGAACCATTGGTTTTGGACTAGTCCGATCAGGTTTCGGGTGATCTGGGCAGTTTTCCAA